>JASIRB010003585.1:0-96845 GCA_030323885.1 Branchipolynoe longqiensis
ACTGAGACAACTGAAACATCTGAGACATCCCACATACATGGATATAGCCGACACAACTGAGACAACTGAAACATCTGAGACATCCCACATTCATGAATATAACCGACACAACTGACACAACTGAAACATCTGAGACATCCCACATTCATGGATATAGCCGACACAACTGACACAACTGAAACATCTGAGACATCCCACATACATGGATATAGCCGACACAACTGAGACAACTGAAACATCTGAGACATCCCACATACATGGATATAGCCGACACAACTGACACAACTGAAACATCTGAGACATCCCACATACATGAATATAACCGACACAACTGACACAACTGAAACATCTGAGACATCCCACATACATGGATATAGCCGACACAACTGAGACAACTGAAACATCTGAGACAACCCACATACATGGATATAACCGACACAACTGACACAACTGAAACATCTGAGACATCCCACATACATGGATATAGCCGACACAACTGAGACAACTGAAACATCTGAGACATCCCACATTCATGAATATAACCGACACAACTGACACAACTGAAACATCTGAGACAACCCACATTCATGGATATAACCGACACAACTGACACAACTGAAACATCTGAGACATCCCACATACATGGATATAGCCGACACAACTGAGACAACTGAAACATCTGAGACATCCCACATACATGGATATAACCGACACAACTGAGACAACTGAAACATCTGAGACATCCCACATTCATGAATATAACCGACACAACTGACACAACTGAAACATCTGAGACATCCCACATACATGGATATAGCCGACACAACTGAGACAACTGAAACATCTGAGACAACCCACATACATGGATATAACCGACACAACTGACACAACTGAAACATCTGAGACATCCCACATACATGGATATAGCCGACACAACTGAGACAACTGAAACATCTGAGACATCCCACATTCATGAATATAACCGACACAACTGACACAACTGAAACATCTGAGACAACCCACATTCATGGATATAACCGACACAACTGACACAACTGAAACATCTGAGACATCCCACATACATGGATATAACCGACACAACTGAGACAACTGAAACATCTGAGACAACCCACATACATGAATATAACCGACACAACTGACACAACTGAAACATCTGAGACATCCCACATACATGAATATAACCGACACAACTGACACAACTGAAACATCTGAGACATCCCACATACATGGATATAGCCGACACAACTGACACAACTGAAACATCAGAGACAACCACCATACATGGACATAACCGACACAACTGACACAACTGAAACACTAGACACCCACATTCATGGATATAACCAACACAACTGAGACAACTGAAACATATGAGACATCCCACATACATGGATATAACCGACACAACTGAGACAACTGAAACATCTGAGACATCCCACATTCATGGATATAGCCGACACAACTGAGACAACTGAAACATCTGAGACATCCCACATACATGGATATAACCGACACAACTGACACAACTGAAACATCTGAGACATCCCACATACATGGATATAGCCGACACAACTGACACAACTGAAACATCTGAGACAACCCACATACATGGATATAACCGACACAACTGACACAACTGAAACATCTGAGACATCCCACATACATGGATATAGCCGACACAACTGAGACAACTGAAACATCTGAGACATCCCACATACATGGATATAGCCGACACAACTGACACAACTGAAACATCTGAGACATCCCACATTCATGGATATAACCGCAAACTGAGACAACTGAAACATCTGAGACATCCCACATCATGAATATAACCGACACAACTGACACAACTGAAACATCTAGACTGTATAACCGACACAACTGAGACAACTGAAACATCTGAGACATCCCACATACATGGATATAACCGACACAACTGAGACAACTGAAACATCTGAGACAACCCACATTCATGGATATAACCGACACAACTGAGACAACTGAAACATCTGAGACATCCCACATACATGGATATAATCGACACAACTGACACAACTGAAACATCTGAGACAACCCACATACATGAATATAACCGACACAACTGACACAACTGAAACATCTGAGACATCCCACATACATGGATATAACCGACACAACTGACACAACTGAAACATCTGAGACAACCCACATACATCAATATAACCGACACAACTGACACAACTGAAACATCTGAGACAGCCCACATACATGGATATAACCGACATAACTGCCACAACTGAAACATCTAGGACAACCCACAGACATGGATATAACCGACACAACTGACACAACTGAACATCTGAGACAACCCACATCATGATATAGCCGACACAACTGACACAACTGAAACATCTGAGACATCCCACATGCATGAATATAACCGACACAACTGTCACCACTGAAACATCTGAGACAACCCACATACATGAGTATAACCGACACAACTGACACAACTGAAACACCTGATACATCCCACAATCATGAATATAACCGACACAACTGACACAACTGAAACATCTGAGACATCCCACATACATGATATGCCGACACAACTGAGACACTGAAACATCTGAGACATCCCACATACATGGATATAACCGACACAACTGAGACAACTGAAACATCTGAGACATCCCACATACATGGATATAACCGACACAACTGAGACAACTGAAACATCTGAGACAACCCACATACATGGATATAGCCGACACAACTGACACAACTGAAACATCTGAGACATCCCACATACATGAATATAACCGACACAACTGACACAACTGAAACATCTGAGACATCCCACATTCATGGATATAGCCGACACAACTGAACAACTGAAACATCTGAGACATCCCATCATGGATATAGCCGACACAACTGACACAACTGAAACATCTGAGACATCCCACATTCATGGATATAACCAACACAACTGAGACAACTGAAACATATGAGACATCCCACATACATGGATATAACCGACACAACTGAGACAACTGAAACATCTGAGACATCCCACATTCATGAATATAACCGACACAACTGACACAACTGAAACATCTGAGACATCCCACATACATGAATATAACGGACACAACTGACACAACTGAAACATCTGAAACATCCCACATTCATGGATATAGCCGACACAACTGACACAACTGAAACATCAGAGACAACCACCATACATGGATATAACCGACACAACTGACACAACTGAAACATCTGAGACATCCCACATTCATGGATATAACCGACACAACTGAGACAACTGAAACATATGAGACATCCCACATACATGGATATAACCGACACAACTGAGACAACTGAAACATCTGATACATCCCACACTCATGAATATAACCGACACAACTGACACAACTGAAACATCTGAGACATCCCACATACATGGATATATCCGACACAACTGAGACAACTGAAACATCTGAGACATCCCACATACATGGATATAGCTGACACAACTGAGACAACTGAAACATCTGATACATCCCACATTCATGAATATAACCGACACAACTGAAACAACTGAAACATCTGAGACACCCCACATACATGGATATAGCTGACACAACTGAGACAACTGAAACATCTGAGACAACCCCACATGGATATAACCGACACAACTGACACAACTGAAACATCTGATACATCCCACATACATGGATATAGCCGACACAGCTGAGACAACTGAAACATCTGAGACATCCCACATTCATGAATATAACCGACACAACTGACACAACTGAAACATCTGAGACAACCCACATTCATGGATATAACCGACACAACTGACACAACTGAAACATCTGAGACATCCCACATACATGGATATAACCGAAACAACTGAGACAACTGAAACATCTGAGACAACCCACATACATGGATATAGCCGACACAACTGACACAACTGAAACATCTGAGACATCCCACATACATGAATATAACCGACACAACTGAGACAACTGAAACATCTGAGACAACCCACATACATGGATATAGCTGACACAACTGACACAACTGAAACATCTGAGACATCCCACATACATGGATATAGCTGACACAACTGAGACAACTAAAACATCTGAGACATCCCACAGACATGGATATAACCGACACAACTGACACAACTGAAACATCTGAGACATCCCACATACATGGATATAACCGACACAACTGAGACAACTGAAACATCTGAGACATCCCACATACATGGATATAACCGACACAACTGACACAACTGAAACATCTGACATCCCACAATATAGAAACTGACACAACTGAAACATCTGAGACAACCCACATACATGGATATAACCGACACAACTGAGACAACTGAAACATCTGAGACATCCCACATACATGGATATAACCGACACAACTGAGACAACTGAAACATCTGAGACATCCCACATACATGGATATAACCGACACAACTGACACAACTGAAACATCTGAGACATCCCACATACATGAATATAACCGACACAACTGACACAACTGAAACATCTGAGACATCCCACATACATGGATATAGCCGACACAACTGCACAACTGAAACATCTGAGACAACCCACATACATGGATATAGCCGACACAACTGACACAACTGAAACATCTGAGACAACCCACATACATGGATATAACCGACACAACTGACACAACTGAAACATCTGAGACATCCCACATTCATGGATATAACCGACACAACTGAGACAACTGAAACATCTGAGACAACCCACATACATGAATATAACCGACACAACTGACACAACTGAAACATCTGAGACATCCCACATACATGAATATAACTGACACAACTGACACAACTGAAACATTTGAGACATCCCACATACATGGATATAACCGACACAACTGACACAACTGAAACATCTGAGACAACCCACATACATGAATATAACCGACACAACTGACACAACTGAAACATCTGAGACATCCCACATACATGAATATAACCGACACAACTGACACAACTGAAACATCTGAGACATCCCACATTCATGGACATAGCCGACACAACTGACACAACTGAAACATCTGAGACATCCCACATTCATGGATATAGCCGACACAACTGACACAACCCAAACATCTGAGACAACCCACATACATGGATATAACCGACACAACTGACACAACTGAAACATCTGAGACATCCCACATACATGGATATAGCCGACACAACTGACACAACTGAAACATCTGAGACAACCCACATACATGGATATAACCGACACAACTGACACAACTGAAACATCTGAGACATCCCACAAACATAAATATAACGACACAACTGACACAACTGAAACATCTGAGACAACCCACATACATGGACAGAACCGACACAACTGAGACAACTGAAACATCTGAGACATCCCACATACATGGATATAACCGACACAACTGACACAACTGAAACATCTGAGACATCCCACATACATGGATATAACCGACACAACCTGACACAACTGAAACATCTGAGACATCCCACATACATGAATATAACCGACACAACTGACACAACTGAAACATTGACACCCACATACATGGATATAACCGACACAACTGACACAACTGAAACATCTGAGACATCCCACATACATGATATAACCGACACAACTGACACAACTGAAACATCTGAGACATCCCACATTCATGGATATAACCGACACAACTGACACAACTGAAACATCTGAGACATCCCACATACATGGATATAACCGACACAACTGACACACCTGAAACATCTGAGACATCCCACATACATGGATATAACCGACACAACTGACACAACTGAAACATCTGAGACAATCCACATTCATGGATATAGCCGACACAACTGACACAACTGAAACATCTGAGACATCCACATACATGGATATAATCGACACAACTGACACAACTGAAACATCTGAGACAACCCACATACATGAATATAACCGACACAACTGACACAACTGAAACATCTGAGACATCCCACATACATGGATATAACCGACACAACTGACACAACTGAAACAGCTGAGACAACCCACATACATAAACATAACCGACACAACTGACACAACTGAAACATCTGAGACAACCCACATACATGGATATAACCGACATAACTGACACAACTGAAACATCTAGGACAACCCACAGACATGGATATAACCGACACAACTGACACAACTGACACAACTGAAACATCTGAGACAACCCACATTCATGGATATAGCCGACACAACTGACACAACTGAAACATCTGAGACATCCCACATGCATGGATATAACCGACACAACTGCCACAACTGAAACATCTGAGACAACCCACATACATGAGTATAACCGACACAACTGACACAACTGAAACATCTGAGACAACCCACATACATGAATATAACCGACACAACTGACACAACTGAAACATCTGAGACAACCCACATACATGAATATAACCGACACAACTGAGACAACTGAAACATATGAGACAACCCACATACATGTATATAGCCGACACAACTGACACAATTGAAACATCTGAGACATCCCACATACCTGAATATAACCGACACAACTGACACAACTGAAAAATCTGAGACAACCCACATACATGAATATAACCGACACAACTGAGACAACTGAAACATCTGAGACATCCCACATACATGGATATAACCGACACAACTGAGACAACTGAAACATCTGAGACATCCCACATACATGGATATAGCCGTCACAACTGACACAACTGAAACATCTGAGACAACCCACATTCATGGATATAACCGACACAACTGAGACAACTGAAACATCTGAGACATCCCACATTCATGGATATAGCCAACACAACTGACACAACTGAAACACCTGAGACAACCCACATACATGGATATAACCGACACAACTGAGACAACTGAAACATCTGAGACATCCCACATACATGGATATAACCGACACAACTGACACAACTGAAACATCTGAGACATCCCACATACATGGATATACCGACACAACTGAGACAACTGAAACATCTGAGACATCCCACATTCATGAATATAACCGACACAACTGAAACAACTGAAACATCTGAGACATCCCACATACATGGATATAACCGACACAACTGAGACAACTGAAACATCTGAGACAACCCACATACATGGATATAACCGACACAACTGACACAACTGAAACATCTGAGACATCCCACATACATGATATAGCCGACACAACTGAGACAACTGAAACATCTGAGACATCCCACATACATGGATATAACCGACACAACTGACACAACTGAAACATCTGAGACATCCCACATACATGGATATAGCCGACACAACTGAGACAACTGAAACATCTGAGACATCCCACATACATGAATATAACCGACACAACTGAGACAACTGAAACATCTGAGACATCCCACATACATGGATATAGCCGACACAACTGAGACAACTGAAACATCTGAGACATCCCACATACATGGATATAGCCGACACAACTGAAAACTGAAACATCTGAGACATCCCACATACATGGATATAGCCGATACAACTGAGACAACTGAAACATCTGAGACATCCCACATTCATGAATATAACCGACACAACTGAAACAACTGAAACATCTGAGACAACCCACATACATGGATATAGCCGACACAACTGACACAACTGAAACATCTGAGACATCCCACATACATGGATATAACCGACACAACTGAGACAACTGAAACATCTGAGACAACCCACATACATGGATATAGCTGACACAACTGACACAACTGAAACATCTGAGACATCCCACATACATGGAGATAGCCGACACAACTGAGACAACTGAAACTTCTGAGAAATCACACATTCATGAATATAACTGACACAACTGACACAACTGAAACATCTGAGACATCCCACATACATGGATATAGCCGACACAACTGAGACAACTGAAACATCTGAGACATCCCACATACATGGATATAGCCGACACAACTGAGACAACTGAAACATCTGAGACATCCCACATTCATGGATATAACCGACACAACTGAAACAACTGAAACATCTGAGACATCCCACATACATGGATATAGCCGACACAACTGAGACAACTGAAACATCTGAGACAACCCACATACATGGATATAACCGACACAACTGACACAACTGAAACATCTGAGACATCCCACATACATGGATATAACCGACACAACTGACACAACTGAAACATCAGAGACAACCACCATACATGGATATAACCGACACAACTGACACAACTGAAACATCTGAGACAACCCACATACATGGATATAGCCGACACAACTGACACAACTGAAACATCTGAGACAACCCACATACATGGATATAACCGACACAACTGACACAACTGAAACATCTGAGACAACCCACATTCATGGATATAACCGACACAACTGAGACAACTGAAACATCTGAGACATCCCACATACATGGATATAACCGACACAACTGAGACAACTGAAACATCTGAGACAACCCACATACATGGATATAACCGACACAACTGAGACAACTGAAACATCTGAGACATCCCACATACATGGATATAACCGACACAACTGAGACAACTGAAACATCTGAGACATCCCACATACATGGATATAGCCGACACAACTGACACAACTGAAACATCTGAGACATCCCACATACATGGATATAACCGACACAACTGACACAACTGAAACATCTGAGACATCCCACATTCATGGATATAACCGACACAACTGAGACAACTGAAACATCTGAGACAACCCACATTCATGGATATAACCGACCCAACTGAGACAACTGAAACATCTGAGACATCCCACAGACATGGACATAACTGACACAACTGAGACAACTGAAACATCTGAGACAACCCACATTCATGGATATAACCAACACAACTGACACAACTGAAACATCTGAGACATCCCACATTCAGGGATACAACTGACACATCTGACTCAACTGAAACATCTGAGACATCCCACATACATGGATATAACCGACACAACTGACACAACTGAAACATCTGAGACAACCCACATACATGGATATAACCGACACAACTGAGACAACTGAAACATCTGAGACATCCCACATACATGGATATATCCGACACAACTGAGACAACTGAAACATCTGAGACATCCCACATTCATGGATATAACCGACACAACTGACACAACTGAAACATCTGAGACATCCCACATACATGGATATAACCGACACAACTGACACAACTGAAACATCTGAGACATCCCACATTCATGGATATAACCGACACAACTGAGACAACTGAAACATCTGAGACATCCCACATACATGGATATAACCGACACAACTGAGACAACTGAAACATCTGAGACATCCCACATACATGGATATAGCCGACACAACTGAGACAACTGAAACATCTGAGACATCCCACATACATGGATATAACCGACACAACTGACACAACTGAAACATCTGAGACATCCCACATACATGGATATAACCGACACAACTGAGACAACTGAAACATCTGAGACAACCCACATTCATGGATATAACCGACCCAACTGAGACAACTGAAACATCTGAGACATCCCACATACATGGACATAACTGACACAACTGAGACAACTGAAACATCTGAGACAACCCACATTCATGGATATAACCAACACAACTGACACAACTGAAACATCTGATACATCCCACTTTCAGGGATATAACTGACACATCTGACACAACTGAAACATCTGAGACAACCCACATTCATGGATATAACCGACACAACTGAGACAACTGAAACATCTGAGACAACCCACATTCATGGATATAACCGACCCAACTGAGACAACTGAAACATCTGAGACATCCCACAGACATGAATATAGCCGACACAACTGAGACAACTGAAACATCTGAGACAACCCACATACATGAATATAACTGACACAACTGAGACAACTGAAACATCTGAGACATCCCACATACATGATATAACCGACACAACTGACACAACTGAAACATCTGAGACAACCCACATACATGGATATAACTGAAACAACTGACACAACTGAAACATCTGAGACAACCCACATACATGAATATAACCGACACAACTGAGACAACTGAAACATCTGAGACATCCCACATACATGGATATAACCGACACAACTGAGACAACTGAAACATCTGAGACATCCCACATACATGGATTTAGCCGACACAACTGACACAACTGAAACATCTGAGACAACCCACATTCATGGATATAACGGACACAACTGAGACAACTGAAACATCTGAGACATCCCACATTCATGGATATAGCCGACACAACTGAGAGAACTGAAACACCTGCGACAACCCACATACATGGATATAACCGACACAACTGAGACAACTGAAACATCTGAGACATCCCACATACATGGATATAACAGACACAACTGACACAACTGAAACATCTGAGGCATCCCACATACATGGATATAACCGACACAACTGACACAACTGAAACATCTGAGACAACCCACATACATGGATATAACCGAAACAACTGACCCAACTGAAACATCTGAGACAACCCACATTCATGGATATAGCCGACACAACTGAGACAACTGAAACATCTGAGACATCCCACATTCATGGATATAGCCGACACAACTGACACATGAAACATTGAGACACCCAATACATGGATATAACCGACACAACTGAGGCAACTGAAACATCTGAGGCAACCCACATACATGGATATAACCGACACAACTGAGACAACTGAAACATCTGAGACATCCCACATACATGGATATAGCCGACACAACTGAGACAACTGAAACATCTGAGACATCCCACATACATGAATATAACCGACACAACTGACACAACTGAAACATCTGAGACAACCCACATACATGGATATAACCGACACAACTGACACAACTGAAACATCTGAGACATCCCACATACATGGATATAACCGACACAACTGACACAACTGAAACATCTGAGACATCCCACATACATGGATATAGCCGACACAACTGAGACAACTGAAACATCTGAGACAACCCACATACATGGATATAACCGACACAACTGACACAACTGAAACATCTGAGACATCCCACATACATGGATATAACCGACACAACTGACACAACTGAAACATCTGAGACAACCCACATACATGAATATAGCTGACACAACTGAGACAACTGAAACATCTGAGACATCCCACATACATGGATATAACCGACACAACTGAGACAACTGAAACATCTGAGACATCCCACATACATGGATATAGCCGACACAACTGACACAACTGAAACATCTGAGACAACCCACATACATGGATATAACCGACACAACTGACACAACTGAAACATCTGAGACATCCCACATACATGGATATAACCGACACAACTGACACAACTGAAACATCTGAGACAACCCACATACATGAATATAACCGACACAACTGAGACAACTGAAACATCTGAGACATCCCACATACATGGATATAACCGACACAACTGACACAACTGAAACATCTGAGACACCCCACATACATGGATATAGCCGACACAACTGACACAACTGAAACATCTGAGACAACCCACATTCATGGATATAACCGACACAACTGACACAACTGAAACATCTGAGACATCCCACATTCATGGATATAGCCGACACAACTGAGACAACTGAAACATCTGAGACAACCCACATACATGGATATAACCGACACAACTGAGACAACTGAAACATCTGAGACATCCCACATACATGGATATAACCGACACAACTGACACAACTGAAACATCTGAGACATCCCACATACATGGATATAACCGACACAACTGACACAACTGAAACATCTGAGACAACCCACATACATGGATATAACCGACACAACTGACACAACTGAAACATCTGAGACAACCCACATTCATGGATATAGCCGACACAACTGAGACAACTGAAACATCTGAGACATCCCACATTCATGGATATAGCCGACACAACTGAGACACCTGAAACATGTGAGACATCCCACATACATGGATATAACCGACACAACTGAGGCAACTGAAACATCTGAGACAACCCACATACATGGATATAACCGACACAACTGAGACAACTGAAACATCTGAGACATCCCACATACATGGATATAGCCGACACAACTGAGACAACTGAAACATCTGAGACATCCCACATACATGAATATAACCGACACAACTGACACAACTGAAACATCTGAGACATCCCACATACATGGATATAACCGACACAACTGACACAACTGAAACATCTGAGACAACCCACATACATGAATATAACCGACACAACTGACACAACTGAAACATCTGAGACAACCAACATACATGGATATAGCCGACACAACTGACACAACTGTAACATCTGAGACAACGCACATCCATGAATATAACCGACACAACTGACACAACTGAAAGATCTGAGACAACCCACATACATGAAAATAACCGACACAACTGAGACAACTGAAACATCTGAGACATCCCACATACATGGATATAACCGACACAACTGAGACAACTGAAACATCTGAGACAACCCACATACATGGATATAGCCGACACAACTGACACAACTGAAACATCTGAGACATCCCACATACATGGATATAGCCGACACAACTGAGACAACTGAAACATCTGAGACATCCCACATACATGGATATAACCGACACAACTGACACAACTGAAACATCTGAGACATCCCACATACATGGATATAACCGACACAACTGAGACAACTGAAACATCTGAGACATCCCACATACATGGATATAACCGACACAACTGACACAACTGAAACATCTGAGACAACCCACATACATGGATATAACCGACACAACTGACACAACTGAAACATCTGAGACAACCCACATGCATGTATATAACCAACACAACTGAGACAACTGAAACATCTGAGACATGCCACATTCATGGATATAGCCGACACAACTGACACAACTGAAACATCTGAGACATCCCACATACATGGATATAACCGACACAACTGACACAACTGAAACATCTGAGACAACCGACATTCATGGATATAGCCGACACAACTGAGACAACTGAAACATCTGAGACATCCCACATACATGGATATATCCGACACAACTGACACAACTGAAACATCTGAGACAACCCACATACATGAATATAGCCGACACAACTGAGACAACTGAAACATCTGAGACAACCCACATACATGAATATAACCGACACAACTGAGACAACTGAAACATCTGAGACATCCCACATACATGGATATATCCGACACAACTGACACAACTGAAACATCTGAGACATCCCACATACATGGATATAACCAGGTTGGAGAGCTTACCTCGATCGGGCTATGGTGTTGAAATACCTCATTCGACCCCCGGTTCCATTTCCATGGTCGAATTTTATAAAGGATTAGGTAGCAGGTTCAAAAATATGGTTATGGCACACTGAGTTTTGGGAAGTTTACATATTGGAATATATCACTAGAAAGCCAAGAATTATATCTAATTTCCTGGATATTCATAGGACATTTAGTTGGAACTGCCCATGTTATAACTGTGTTGGTATAGCCATAAATCTCAAACAATAGAGGAACCTCCAGCCAACAATAGGGGTATATGCTGGTCTGTGGCCCACTCATATACTTCCACTTGCCACTGGGAAAGGTCCTGTGGGGACTGTTGTCCATCATGTAGATATATTTTTGGCATACCAATATATATATGCATAATAAATAATTCACTGTGATTATGCATCTGATGCATAATCACCACAAAGATGCTGGTACAACATTAAGAAAAACCTACCTTAAATATTATTGTATTTGATTTATTTTATTGTTGTGACAGCATATATACATATATACACATATACATATACACATATATACATATATTAATAAACACTTTATCGATTTAAAATGATATGCATAGCCTCGCAGCTTCCCAGTTCCGAGCCTCCCTCCACCACATCCCACATATTTGAATAGAAGTAAAAAGTAATAAACAAAAGTAAAATAAATCAAATAAAAATGCCAACCACTCAGCAAATATATGTTTATATATGGATACAATACAAGCCTGTTAAACCAAGCTCGGTTAAACTAAATGATCAGTTAATCCAAACTTTTTAGGGCAGCCCGCAAAATACTACCATTTATCATATAAAAAAGTTGTTTAAACCAAAGTCATTTAATCCAAATTATCAGTTAATCCAAACAGAATTTCATGCCCCAGGCCACTTCTGGTACAGTTAAACCAAACTGTTATGTGGTTATAAGGTCACCTGAGATCCCACCGACTTTTTTTTATAGGATAAATGGTTATACTGTATATACATAAAAAACAATAATCAAAGTGTCCAGATACATTGCATATTACATGTGCAATACACACTTACTCAAAGTCAACTTTCCCAACTCTACTTTAACCGACTCTAATTATTTTTAAATTTACATATACATGTAAGTATACATATAATATATATATATATAGATATACATATACACATACGTATGTGTATACATATAAATATACATATACCTATGTGTATATACATATATACATATTACATATGCACTTATGTGTATATATGTCTATATATACATGCATTCACATCTACATATGTGTATACATATATACATATTGAGACCTATATATGTGACTACATAATTATATATACATATATATATATATGTGAATACATACAGTATTTAGAGATGACTGCATCACATCTTGTAGAGTGGTCCTCCATTTGTCACTGGTAAGTTAACCCATGTGTAGTCTGTTTCACTCTCAGACTTATTGCATGGGGCCTAAGCTCTGACACTTTAACACTCAGATTTTAACCAAAAACTGCCAAGGAAAGCTTTCACACCTCAGGTTGCCAATGGTTCTCTGGGCTGCACCTCCACTGACAGCTGAGCTCACTGAGTGTGTATGTGTCAGAGCTTATGCCCTTTGAATAGGTGTGAGAGTGGATTGGATTTGGTTTATAAGGGTGTGTGCCACAGTGCACTGCACACACATATTTCTGAAGGCACACACTACACAACAGTCAACTTGTTACTTGCAAATGGATTACCATTGTGAAGTCATCCTTACATTTAGGAACACTGGTAAGTTATTCTTCACCTGATATTGCAATATTATTTATATATTATATATATAGTACATACAGATCTATGTGCATATATGCATATATACATATAGCTTTAAAAGTATGTGTACATGTACATGCATAATCAAAAATAAATTAAATATAAATGGAATGTTATTCAGGGTAATGGCAGTGTTTGGTTAAAATCTGAGTGTGAAAGTGTCAGAGCCTAGGCCCCTTGCATTGTTGCAATAAGTCTGATAGTGACACAGACTACATATGAATTAACTTAGCAGTGACAAATGGAGGACCACTCTAAGATATGTGATGCAGTCATCTCTAAATACAATATGTATTTATATGCATATGTGTAGAGTCATTTATATATGTCTGCATATGTATATATAGATGTGTGTGTATGTATATGTATGTATATATATGTATATATATGTATATATGTATGTATATATGTATATGTATGAATACGTATATATATGTATGTATATGTATGTGTATGTATGTGTATATATGTATATGTATGTATATGTATGTATGTATATGTATGTATATGTATGTATATGTATGTATATGTATGTATATGTGTAACATTTATAATAGGCATATGGGGTTTGGGTTTCTGGGTGTGTGGGAGAGGAGATGGCAGCATATCGGTGCCAGCAATACCGGCTTCCCGGCACCATGGTTCCCGGCATCCCGGCGCCGAGACTCCAGACACTAGAAATATTAATAAAATGTGATAACCAACAACAAAATAAATGAAATATGAATGCAATACTATACAGGGTAAGATTTTATTAATGTTGCCATATGTGTATGTATGTGTATGTATATATATGTATATATATGTATGTATATATGTATATGTGTGTATATGTATGTATATGTGTGTATATGTATGTATATGTATGTATATGTATGTATGTATATGTATGTATATGTATGTATATGCATGTATATGTATGTATATGTATGTATATGTGTAACATTTATAATAGGCATAGGAGGTTTTGGTTTCCGGGTGTGTGGGAGAGGCGATGGCAGCCTATCGGCGCCGGGAATACCGACTTCCCTGCACCAGGCATAGGGGGTTTGGGTTTCCGGGTGTATATATATGTATGTATATGTATGTATATGTAAGGATATGTATATTCATTCATTCAATTCAGACTCATGATTATGGTAGTTACATAATTTGGTCCATAGTAGGTAGATATAAAAATTGTTTATGTATGTTTATGTATGTTTATATGCATATATATATGTATATGACTGCATAAGAATGCATAGAAATGTATATGAAATATGTGTATATATATGCATAGGTATGTATAGGTATGTATAGGTATATGTATATCATTTATAATAGGCATACAGGGTTCGGGTTCGGCGTGGGAGGAGATGGGAGCCTATCGGCGCAAGGAATCCCGGCTTCCTGGTGCCAGGGTTCCCAGCCTCCCGGTGCCAAGGCTACCGGCACCAGGCCTCAATTCAAATAATATAAATATAAATAAAATGTGATAACCAACAATGAAATAAACCAAATATAAATGCAATAATATACAGGGTAAGTTGAATGTTATTGTTGCTGTAACAGCAAGAAATGCCATATTTGTGGGGATTATGCATCAGATGCATAATTACAGTGTTATTTATGAGCATAGCTTACTGACCTCCTGTGAATAGAAATAAAAAGTGATAACCAACAATAAAATAAATCAAATACAATAATAGTGAAATAGTGAATGGTAGACAGGAAGTGTGAACACTTATTTGTCTAAGGTAGGTTTTTCTTAATGTTGTACCAGCAAGACCAGCCATATTTGTGGTGATTATGCATCAGATGCATAATCACAGTGAATTATTTCTTATGCATATATATATATATTGGTATGCACAAAATATATCTAAATGATGTACAACAGTCCCCACAGGACCTCCCCCAGTGGCAAGTGGAAGTATATGAGTGGGCCACAGGCCAGCATATACCCCCATGGTTGACTGGATGTTCCTCTATTGTTTAGGATTAATGGCTATACCAACACAGTACTATCATGGGCAGTTCTGTCCTGTAGACATGTGTTGCAACTACTGAATTAGTTCCTAATATTCACTGTTAATTTACTCGATCCAGTCCCAACTAAATGTCCTATGAATATTCAGGAAATTAGATATAATTTTGTGCTTTCTAGTGATGTATTCCAATATGTAAACCTCCCAAAACTCAGTGTTCCACAACCATATTTGTGACCATGCACATTAATCATATATGAAATTTGACCTTCGAAATTGACCCGGGGCTCGAATTAGGTACGTTAACCACCGTAGCTCAAACGAGCTAAGCTCTCCAACCTGATAACAGACACAACTGACACAACTGAAACATCTGAGGCATCCCACATACATGGATATAACCGACACAACTGACACAACTGAAACATCTGAGACAACCCACATACATGGATATAACCGACACAACTGACACAACTGAAACATCTGAGACAACCCACATTCATGGATATAACCGACACAACTGAGACAACTGAAACATCTGAGACATCCCCCATACATGGATATGACCGACACAACTGACACAATTGAAACATCTGAGACATCCCACATACATGGATATAACTAACACAACTGAAACATCTGAGACAACCCACATACATGGATATAGCCGACACAACTGACACAACTGAAACAT
Organism: Branchipolynoe longqiensis; assembly: GCA_030323885.1. Taxonomy (NCBI): domain Eukaryota; kingdom Metazoa; phylum Annelida; class Polychaeta; order Phyllodocida; family Polynoidae; genus Branchipolynoe; species Branchipolynoe longqiensis. Next base: position 18,024 of record JASIRB010003585.1, read on the forward strand.
CTGAGACAACCCACATACATGGATATAACCGACACAACTGACACAACTGAAACATCTGAGATAACCCACATTCATGGATATAGCCGACACAACTGAGACAACTGAAACATCTGAGACAACCCACATACATGGATATAACTGACACAACTGACACAACTGAAACATCTGAGACATCCCACATACACGGATATAACCGACACAACTGACACAACTGAAACATCTGAGACAACCCACATACATGAATATATCCGACACAACTGAGACAACTGAAACATCTGAGACAACCCACATACAAGAATATAACCGACACAACTGAGACAACTGAAACATCTGAGACATCCCACATACATGGATATAACCAATACAACTGACACAACTGAAACATCTGAGAAAACCCACATACATGGATATAACCGACATAACTGACACAACTGAAACATCTGAGACATCCGACATACATGGATATAACCGAAACAGCTGACACAACTGAAACATCTGAGACAACCCACATACATGAATATAACCGACACAACTGAGAGAACTGAAACATCTGAGACATCCCACATACATGGATATAACTGACGCAACTGAGACAACTGAAACATCTGAGACATCCCACATACATGGATATAGCCGACACAATTGACACAACTGAAACATCTGAGACAACCCACATTCATGGATATAACAGACACAACTGAGACAACTGAAACATCTGAGACATCCCACATTCATGGTTATAGCTGACACAACTGACACAACTGAAACATCTGAGACATCCCACATTCATGGATATAGCCGACACAACTGACACAACTGAAACATCTGAGACAACCCACATACATGGATATAACCGACACAACTGACACAACTGAAACATCTGAGACAACCCACATTCATGGATATATCTGACACAACTGAGACAACTGAAACATCTGAGACATGCCACATTCATGGATATAGCCGACACAACTGACACAACTAAAACATCTGAGACATCCCACATACATCGATATACCCGACACAACTGACACAACTGAAACATCTGAGATAACCGACATTCATGGATATAACCGACACACCTGAGACAACTGAAACATCTGATACATCCCACATACATGGATATAACCGACACAACTGACACACCTGAAACATCTGAGACAACCCACATACATGAATATAGCCGACACAACTGAGACAACTGAAACATATGAGACAACACACATACATGAATATAACCGACACAACTGAGACAACTGAGACATCTGAGCCATCCCACATACATGGATATAACCGACACAACTGACACAACTGAAACATCTGAGACATCCCACATACATGGATATAACAGACACACCTGACACAACTGAAACATCTGAGGCATCCCACATACATGGATATAACCGACACAACTGACACAACTGAAACATCTGAGACAACCCACATACATGAATATAACCGACACAACTGACACAACTGAAACCTCTGAGACAACCCACATTCATGGATATAACCGACACAACTGAGACAACTGAAACATCTGAGACATCCCACATACAGGGATATAACCTACAAAACTGACACAACTGAAACATCTGAGACATCCCACATTCATGGATATATCCGACACAACAGAGACAATTGAAACATCTGAGACATCCCACATACATGGAGATAACCGAGACAACTGAGACAACTGAAACATCTGAGACAATCCACATACATGGATATAACCGACACAACTGACACACCTGAAACATCTGAGACAACCCACATACATGAATATAACCGACACAACTGACACAACTGAAACATCTGAGACAACCCACATACATGAATATAACCGACACAACGGACACAACTGAAACATCTGAGACAGCCCACATACATGAATATAACCGACACAACTGAGACAACTGATACATCTGAGATATCCCACATACATGGATATAACCGACACAAATGAGACAACTGAAACATCTGAGACAACCCACATACACGAATATAGCCGACACAACTGAGACAACTGAAACATCTGAGACATCCCACATACATGGATATAGCCGACACAACTGAGACAACTGAAACATCTGATACATCACGCATACATGGACATAGCCGACACAGCTGACACAACTGAAATATCTGAGACATCCCACATACATGGATATAACCGACACAACTGAAACAACTGAAACATCTGAGACATCCCACATACATGGATATAACCGACACAACTGACACAACTGAAATATCTGAGACAACCCACATTCATGGATATAGCTGACACAACTGACACAAATGAAACATCTGATACATCCCACATTCATGGATATAACCGACACAACTGACACAACTGAAACATCTGAGACAACCCACATACATGGATATAGCCAACGCAACTGAGACAACTGAAACATCTGAGACATCCCACGTACATGGATATAAGCGACACAACTGAGACAACTGAAACATCTGAGACAACCCACATACATGGATATAGCCGACACAACTGACACAACCGAAACATCTGATACATCCCACATACATGGATATAGCCAACACAACTGAGACAACTAAAACATCTGAGACATCCCACATACATGGATATAACCGACACAACTGACAGAACTGAAACATCTGAGACATCCCACTTACATGGATATAACGGACACAACTGAGACAACTGAAACATCTGAGACATCCCACATACATGGATATAACCGACACAACTGACACAACTGAAACATCTGAGACAACCCACATACATGGATATAACTGACACAACTGAGACAACTGAAACATCTGAGACATCCCACATACATGGATATAACCGACACAACTGACACAACTGAAACATCTGAGACAACCCACATACATGAATATAACCAACACAACTGACACAACTGAAACATCTGTGACAACCCACATTCATGTATATAGGCGACACAACTGAGACAACTGAAACATCTGAGACATGCCACATTCATGGATATAGCCGACACAACTGACACAACTGAAATATCTGAGACATCCCACATACATGGATATAACCGACACAACTGAGACAACTGAAACATCTGAGATAACCGACATTCATGGATATAACCGACACAACTGAGACAACTGAAACATCTGAGACATCCCACATACATGGATATAACCGACACAACTGACACAACTGAAAAATCTGAGAGAACCCACATACATGAATATAGCCGACACAACTGAGACAACTGAAACATCTGAGACATCCCACATACATGGATATAACCGACACAACTGAGACAACTGAAACATCTGAGACAACCCACATACATGGATATAACCGACACAACTGAGACAACTGAAACATCTGAGACATCCCACATACATGGATATAGCCGACACAACTGAGACAACTGAAACATCTGAGACATCCCACATACATGGATATAACCGACACAACTGACACAACTGAAACATCTGAGACAACCCACATACATGGATATAACCGACACAACTGAGACAACTGAAACATCTGAGACATCCCACATACATGGATATAACCGACACAACTGACACAACTGAAACATCTGAGACAACCCACATACATGGATATAACCGACACAACTGAGACAACTGAAACATCTGAGACATCCCACATACATGGATATAACCGACACAACTGAGACAACTGAAACATCTGAGACATCCCACATACATGGATATATCTGACACAACTGACACAACTGAAACATCTGAGACAACCCACATTCATGGATATAACCGACACAACTGAGACAACTGAACCATCTGAGACATCCCACATTCCTGGATATAGCCGACACAACTGAGACAACTGAAACATCTGAGACAACCCACATACAGGGATATAAGCGACGCAACTGAGAAAACTGAAACATCTGAGCCATCCCACATACATGGATATAACCGACACAACTGACACAAGTGAAACATCTGAGACAACCCACATACATAGATATAACGGACAGAACAGAGACAACTGAAACATCTGAAACATCCCACATTCAGGGATATAACCGACACAACCTACACAACTGAAACATCTGAGACATCCCACATTCATGGATATAACCAACACAACTGAGACAACTGAAACATCTGAGACATCCCACATACCTGGATATAACCGACACAACTGAGACAACTGAAACATCTGAGACATCCCACATACATGAACATAACCAACACAACTGACCCAACTGAAACATCTGAGACATCCCACATACATGGATATAGCCGACACAACTGACACAACTGAAACATCTGAGACAACACACATACATGGATATACCCAACACAGCTGAGACAACTGAAACATCTGAGACATCCCACATACATGGATATAGCCTACACAACTGAGACAACTGAAACATCTGAGACAACACACATACATGGATATACCCAACACAGCTGAGACAACTGAAACATCTGAGACATCCCACATACATGGATATAGCCTACACAACTGAGACAACTGAAACATCTGAGACAACACACATACATGGATATACCCAACACAGCTGAGACAACTGAAACATCTGAGACATCCCACATACATGGATATAGCCTACACAACTGAGACAACTGAAACATCTGAGACAACACACATACATGGATATACCCAACACAGCTGAGACAACTGAAACATCTGAGACATCCCACATACATGGATATAGCCTACACAACTGAGACAACTGAAACATCTGAGACAACCCACGTACATGGATATAGCCGACACAACTGAGCCAACTGAAACATCTGAGACATCCCACATACATGGATATAGCCGTCACAACTGACACAACTGAAACATCAGAGACAATCCACATACATGGATACAACCGACACAACTGAGACAACTGAAACATCTGAGACATCCCACATACATGGATATAGCCGACACAACTGAGACAACTGAAACATCTGAGACATCCCAACATACATGAATATAACCGACACAAGTGACCCAACTGAAACATCTGAGACATCCCAAATTCATGGATATAGCCGACACAACTGAGACAACTGACACATCTGAGACAACACACATTCATGAATATAACCGACACAACTGACACAACTGAAACATCTGAGATATCCCACATACATGGATATAGCCGACAGAACTGAGCCAACTGAAACATCTGAGACATCCCACATACATGGATATAACCGACACAACTGACACAACTGAAACATCTGAGATATCCCACATTCATGGATATAACCGACACAACTGAGACACCTGAAGCATCTGAGACATCCCACATACATGGATATAACCGACACAACTGAGACAACTGAAACATCTGAGACATCCCACATACATGGATATAGCCGAAACAACTGAGACAACTGAAACATCTGAGACAACCCACATTCATGGATATAACCGACACAACTGACACAAGTGAAACATCTGAGACAACCCACATACATGGATATAACGGACAGAACAGAGACAACTGAAACATCTGAGACATCCCACATTCATGGATATAACCGACACAAATGACACAACTGAGACATTTGAGACATCCCACATACATGGATATAACTGACACAACTGACACAACTGAAAAATCTGAGACATCCCACATTCATGGATATAACCGACACAACTGAGACAACTGAAACATCTGAGACATCCCACATACCTGGATGTAACCGACACAACTGAGACAACTGAAACATCTGAGACATCCCACATACATGGATATAGCCGACACAATTGAGACAACTGAAACATCTGAGACATCCCACATTCATGGATATAACGGACACAACTGACACAACTGAAACATCTGAGACATCCCACATACATGGATATAACCGACACAACTGACAGAACTGAAACATCTGAGACATCCCACATTCATGCATATAACCGACACAACTGACACAACTGACACACCTGAGACATCCCACATATATGGATATAGACTACACAACTGAGAGAACTGAAACATCTGAGACATCCCACATACATGGATATAACCGACACAACTGAGACAACTGAAACATCTGAGACATCCCACATACATGGACATAACCGAAACAACTGACACAACTGAAACATCTGAGACAACCCACATACATGGATATAACCGACACAACTGAGACAACTGAAGCATCTGAGACATCCCACATACATGGATATAACCGACACAACTGTGACAACTGAAACTTCTGAGACATCCCACATACATGGATTTGGCTGACACAACTGACACAACTGAAACATCTGAGACAACCCACATTCATGGATATAACCGACACAACTGAGACAACTGAACCATCTGAGACATCCCACATTCCTGGATATAGCCGACACAACTGAGACAACTGAAACATCTGAGACATCCCACATACATGGATATAACCGACACAACTGACACAAGTGAAACTTCTGAGACAATGCACATACATAGATATAACGTACAGAACAGAGACAACTGAAACATCTGAAACATCCCACATTCATGGATATAACCGACACAACTGACACAACTGAAACATCTGAGACATCCCACATACATGGATATAACTGACACAACTGACACAACTGACAAATCTGAGACATCCCACATTCATGGATATAACCGACACAACTGAGACAACTGAAACATCTGAGACATCCCCCATACCTGGATATAACCGACACAACTGAGACAACTGAAACATCTGAGACATCCCACATAGATGGACATAACCGACACAACTGACACAACTGAAACATCTGAGACAACCCACATACATGGATATAACCGACACAACTGAGACAACTGAAACATCTGAGACATCCCACATACATGGATATAGCCGACACAACTGAGACAATTGAAACATCTGAGACATCCCACATACAAGGATATAACCGACACAACTGACACACCTGAAACATCTGAGACATCCCACATACATGAATATAACCGACACAACTGACACAACTGAAACATCTGAGACAACACACATACATGGATATAGCCAACACAACTGAGAAAACTGAAACATCTGAGACATCCCACATACATGGATATAGCCTACACAACTGAGACAACTGAAACATCTGAGACAACCCACGTACATGGATATAGCCGACACAACTGAGACAACTGAAACATCTGAGACATCCCACATACATGGATATAACCGTCACAACTGACACAACTGAAACATCTGAGACAACCCACATACATGGATATAACCGACACAACCGAGACAACTGAAACATCTGAGACATCCCACATACAGGGATATAGCCGACACAACTGAGACAACTGCAACATCTGAGACATCCCACATACATGAATATAACCGACACAACTGACCCAACTGAAACATCTGAGACATCCCACATACATGGATATAACCGACACAACTGACACAACTGAAACATCTGAGACAACCCCCATACATGGATATAACCAACACAACTGACACAACTGAAACATCTGAGACATCCCACATTCATGGATATAGCCGACACAACTGAGACACCTGACAGATCTGAGACAACCCACATTCATGAATATAACCGACACATCTGACACAACTGAAACATCTGAGATATCCCACATACATGGATATAGCCGACAGAACTGAGACAACTGAAACATCTGAGACATCCCACATACATGGATATAACCGACACAACTGACACAACTGAAACATCTGAGATATCCCACATTCATGGATATAACCGACACAACTGAGACAACTGAAACATCTGAGACATCCCACATACATGGATATAGCCGAAACAACTGACACAACTGAAACATCTGAGACAACCCACATTCATGGATATAACCGACACAACTGACACAAGTGAAACATCTGAGACAACCCACATACATGGATATAACGGACAGAACAGAGACAACTGAAACATCTGAGACATCCCACATTCATGGATATAACCGACACAAATGACACAACTGAGACATTTGAGACATCCCACATACATGGATATAACTGACACAACTGACACAACTGAAAAATCTGAGACATCCCACATTCATGGATATACCCGACACAACTGAGACAACTGAAACATCTGAGACATCCCACATACCTGGATATAACCGCCACAACTGAGACAACTGAAACATCTGAGACATCCCACATACATGGATATAGCCGACACAATTGAGACACCTGAAACATCTGAGACATCCCACATTCATGGATATAACCGACACAACTGACACAACTGAAACATCTGAGACATCCTACATACATGGATATAACCGACACAACTGACACAACTGAAACATCTGAGACAACCCACATACATGGATATAACCGACACAACTGAGACAACTGAAGCATCTGAGACATCCCACATACATGGATATAACCGACACAACTGTGACAACTGAAACTTCTGAGACATCCCACATACATGGATATAGCTGACACAACTGACACAACTGAAACATCTGAGACAACCCACATTCATGGATATAACCGACACAACTGAGACAACTGAACCATCTGAGACATCCCACATTCCTGGATATAGCTGACACAACTGAGACAACTGAAACATCTGAGACAACCCACATACATGGATATAACCGACACAACTGAGACAACTGAAACATCTGAGACATCCCACATACATGGATATAACCGACACAACTGACACAAGTGAAACATCTGAGACAACGCACATACATAGATATAACGGACAGAACAGAGACAACTGAAACATCTGAGACATCCCACATTCATGGATATAACCGACACAACTGACACAACTGAAACATCTGAGACATCCCACATACATGGATATAACTGACACAACTGACACAACTGAAAAATCTGAGACATCCCACATTCATGGATATAACCGACACAACTGAGACAACTGAAACATCTGAGACATCCCACACACCTGGATATAACCGACACAACTGAGACAACTGAAACATCTGAAACATCCCACATACATGGACATAACCGACACAACTGACACAACTGAAACATCTGAGAAAACCCACATACATGGATATAACCGACACAACTGAGACAACTGAAACATCTGAGACATCCCACATACATGGATATAGCCGACACAACTGAGACCACTGAAACATCTGAGACATCCCACATACAAGGATATAACCGACACAACTGACACAACTGAAACATCTGAGACATCCCACATACATGAATATAAGCGACACAACTGACACAACTGAAACATCTGAGACAACCCATATACATGGATATAGCCAACACAACTGAGACAACTGAAACATCTGAGACATCCCACATACATGGATATAGCCTACACAACTGAGACAACTGAAACATCTGAGACAACCCACGTACATGGATATACCCGACACAACTGAGACAACTGAAACATCTGAGACATCCCACATACATGGATATAACTGTCACAACTGACACAACTGAAACATCTGAGACAAACCACATACATGGATATAACCGACACAACTGAGACACCTGAAACATCTGAGACATCCCACATACATGGATATAGCCGACACAAATGAGACAACTGAAACATCTGAGACATCCCACATACATGGACATAGCCGACACAACTGAGACAACTGAAACATCTGAGACATCCCACATTCATGGATATAGCCGACACAACTGAGATAACTGACACATCTGAGACAACCCACATTCATGAATTTAACCGACACAACTGACACAACTGAAACATCTGAGATATCCCACATACATGGATATAGCTGACAGAACTGAGACAACTGAAACATCTGAGACATCCCACATACATGGATATAACCGACACAACTGACACAACTGAAACATCTGAAATATCCCACATTCATGGATATAACCGACACAACTGAGACAACTGAAGCATCTGAGACATCCCACATACATGGATATAACCAACACAACTGAGACAACTGAAACATCTGAGACATCCCACATACATGGATATAGCCGAAACAACTGACACAACTGAAACATCTGAGACAACCCACATTCATGGATATAACCGACACAACTGAGACAACTGCACGATCTGAGACATCCCACATTCCTGGATATAGCCGACACAACTGAGACAACTGAAACATCTGAGACAACCCACATACCTGGACATAACCGACACAACTGAGACAACTGACACATCTGAGACATCCCAAATACATGGATATAAGCGACACAACTGACACAACTACAACATCTGAGACAACCCACGTACATGGATATAACGGACAGAACAGAGACAACTGAAACATCTGAGACATCCCACATTCAAGGATATAACCGACACAACTGACACAACTGAAACATCTGAGACATCCCACATACATGGATATAACTGACACAACTGACACAACTGAAAGATCTGAGATATCCCACATTCATGGATATAAACGACACAACTGAGACAACTGAAACATCTGAGACATCCCACATACCTGGATATAACCGACACAACTGAGACAACTGAAACATCTGAGAGATCCCACATACATGGATATAGCCGACACAATTGAGACAACTGAAACATCTGAGACATCCCACATTCATGGATATAACCGACACAACTGACACAACTGAAACATCTGAGACATCCCACATACATGGATATAACCAACACAACTGACACAATTGAAACATCTGAGACATCCCACATTCATGGATATAACCGACACAACTGACACAACTGAAACATATGAGACATCCCACATATATGGATATAGACGACACAACTGAGAGAACTGAAATATCTGAGACATCCCACATACATGGATATAACCGACACAACTGAGACAACTGAAACATCTGAGACATCCCAGATTCATGGACATAAATGACACAAATGACACAACTGAAACATCTGAGACAACCCACATACATGGATATAACCGACACAACTGACACAACTGAAACATCTGAGACATGCCACATTCATGGATATAACCGACACAACTGAAACATCTGAGACATGCCACATTCATGGATATAGCCGAAACAACTGAGACAACTGAAACATCTGAGACATCCCACATACATGAATATTACTGACACAACTGACACAACTGAAACATCTGAGACAACCCACATACATGGATATAACCGACACAACTGAGACAACTGAAACATCTGAGACATCCCACATAAATGGATATATCCAACACAACTGAGACAACTGAAACATCTGAGAGATCCCACATACAAGGACATAACCGACACAACTGACACAACTGAAACATCTGAGACATCCCACATACATGAATATAACCGACACAACTGCCACAACTGAAACATCTGAGACAACCCACATACATGGATATAGCCAACACAACTGAGACAACTGAAACATCTGAGACATCCCACATACATGGATATAGCATACACAACTGAGACAACTGAAACATCTGAGACAACCCACGTACATGGATATAGCCGACACAACTGAGACAACTGAAACATCTGAGACATCCCACATACATGGAAATAACTGTCACAACTGACACAACTGAAACATCTGAGACAACCCACATACATGGATATAACCGACACAACTGAGACAACTGAAACATCTGAGACAACCCACATACATGGATATAACCGACACAACTGACACAACTGAAACATCTGAGACATCCCACATTCATGGATATATCCGACACAACTGAGACAACTGAAACATCTGAGACAACCCACATTCATGAATATAACCGACACACCTGACACAACTGAAACATCTGAGATATCCCACATACATGGATATAGCCGACAGAACTGAGACACCTGAAACATCTGAGACATCCCACATAAATGGATATAACTGACACAACTGAGACAACTGAAACATCTGAGATATCCCACATTCATGGATATAACGACACAACTGAGACAACTGAAGCATCTGAGACATCCCACATACATGGATATAACCGACACAACTGAGACAACTGAAACATCTGGGAAATCCCACATACATGGATATACCCGACACAACTGAGGCAACTGAACCATCTGAGACATCCCACATTCCTGGATATAGCCGACACAACTGAGACAACAGAAACATCTGAGACAACCCACATACATGGATATAACCAACACAACTGAGACAAGTGAAACATCTGAGACATCCCACATACATGGATATAACCGACACAACTGACACAACTAAAACATCTGAGACAACCCACATACATGGATATAACGGACAGAACAGAGACAACTGAAACATCTGAGACATCCCACATTCATGGATATAACCGACACAACTGACACAACTGAAACATCTGAGACATCCCACATACATGGATATAACTGACACAACTGACACAACTGAAAAATCTGAGACATCCCACATTCATGGATATAACCGACACAACTGAGACAACTGAAACATCTGAGACATCCCACATACCTGGATATAACCGACACAACTGAGACAACTGAAACATCTGAGACATCCCACATGCATAGATATAACCGACACAACTGACACAACTGAGACATCTGAGACATCCCACGTATATGGATATAGACGACACAACTGAGAGAACTGAAACATCTGAGACATCCCACATACATGGATATAACCGACACAACTGATACAACTGAAACATCTGAGACATCCCACATACATGGACATAACCAACACAACTGACACAACTGAAACATCTGAGACATCCCACATACATGGATATAACCGACATAACTGAGACAACTGAAACATCTGAGACATCCCACATACATGGATATAACCGACACAACTGACATAACTGAAACATCTGAGACAACCCACATACATGGATATAACCGACACAACTGAGACAACTGAAACATCTGAGACATCCCACATACATGGATATAGCCAACACAACTGAGACAACTGAAACATCTGAGACATCCCACATACAAGGATATAACCGACACAACTGACACAACTGAAACATCTGAGACATCCCACATACATGAATATAACCGACACAACTGACACAACTGAAACATCTGAGACAACCCACATACATGGATATAGCCAACACAACTGAGACAACTGAAACAGCTGAGACATCCCACATACATGGATATAGCCTACACAACTGAGACAACTGAAACATCTCAGACAACCCACGTACATGGATATAGCCGACACAACTGAGACAACTGAAACATCTGAGACATCCCACATTCATGGATATAACGTCACAACTGACACAACTGAAACATCTGAGACAACCCACATACATGGATATAGCGGACACAACTGAGACAACTGAAACATCTGAGACATCCCACATACATGAATATAACCGACACAACTTACACAACTGAAACATCTGAGACTTCCCACATACATGGATATAACCGACACAACTGACACAACTGAAACATCTGAGACAACCCACATACATGGATATAACCGACACAACTGACACAACTGAAACATCTGAGACATCCCACATACATGGATATAGCCGACACAACTGAAATAACTGAAACATCTGAGACATCCCACATTCATGAATATAACCGACACAACTGACACAACTGAAACATCTGAGAGATCCCACATTCATGGATATAGCCGACACAACTGAGACAACTGAAACATCTGAGACAACCCACATTCATGAATATAACCGACACAACTGACACAACTGACACATCTGAGATATCCCACATACATGGATATAGCCGACATAACTGAGACAACTGAAACATCTGAGACATCCCACATAAATGGATATAACTGACACAACTGACACAACTGAAACATCTGAGACAACCCATATACATGAATATAACCGACACAACTGACACAACTGAAACATCTGAGACAACCAACATACATGGATATAGCCGACACAACTGACACAACTGAAACATCTGAGACAACCCACATACATGTATATAACTGACACAACTGACATAACTGAAACATCTGAGATATCCCACATTCATGGATATAACCGACACAACTGAGACAACTGAAGCATCTGACACATCCCACATACATGGATATAACCGACACAACTGAGACAACTGCAACATCTGGGACATCCCACATACATGGATATAACCGACACAACTGAGACAACTGAACCATCTGAGACATCCCACATTCCTGGATATAGCCGACACAACTGAGACAACATAAACATCTGAGACAACCCACATACATGGATATAACCAACACAACTGAGACAACTGAAACATCTGAGACATCCCACATACACGGATATAACCGACACAACTGACACAACTGAAACATCTGAGACAACCCACATACATGGATATAATGGACAGAACAGAGACAAGTGAAACATCTGAGACATCCCACATTCATGGATATAACCGACACAACTGAGACAACTGAAACATCTGAGACATCCCACATTCATGGATATAGCCGACACAACTGAGACAACTGAAACAGCTGACACAACTGAAATATCTGAGACATCCCACATACATGGATATAACCGACACACCTGAAACAACTGAAACATCTGAGACATCCCACATACATGGATATAACCGACACAACTTACACAACTGAAATATCTGAGACAACCCACATTCATGGATATAGCTGACACAACTGATACAACTGAAACATCTGAGACATCCCACATTCATGGATATAACCGACACAACTGACACAACTGAAACATCTGAGACAACCCACATACATGGATATATCCGACACAACTGAGACAACTGAAACATCTGAGACATCCCACATACCTGGAAATAGCCAACACAACTGAGACAACTGAAACATCTGAGACATCCCACATACATGGATATAGCTGACACAACTAAGACAAGTGAAACATCTGAGACATCCCACATACATGAATATAACCGACACAACTGACACAACTGAAACATCTGAGACATCCTACCTACCTGGATATAACCAACACAACTGACACAACTGAAACATCTGAGACAACCCATATACATGAATATAACCGACACAACTGACACAACTGAAACATCTGAGACAACCAACATACATGGATATAGCCATCACAACTGACACAACTGAAACATCTGAGACAACCCACATACATGAATATAACCGACACAACTGACACAACTGAAAGATCTGAGACAACCCACATACATGAAAATAACCGACACAACTGAGACAATTGAAACATCTGAGACATCCCACGTACATGGATATAAGCGACACAACTGACACAACTGAAACATCTGATACATCCCACATACATGGATATAACTGATACAACTGACACAACTGAAAAATCTGAGACATCCCACATTCATGGATATAACCGACACAACTGAGACAACTGAAACATCTGAGACATCCCACATACCTGGATATAACCGACACAACTGAGACACCTGAAACATCTGAGACATCCCACATACATGGATATAGCAGACACAACTGAGACAACTGAAACATCTGAGACATCCCACATACATGAATATAACCGACACAACTGACACAACTGAAACATCTGAGACTTCCCACATACATGGATATAACCGACACAAGTGCCACAACTGAAACATCTGAGACAACCCACATACATGGATATAACCGACACAACTGACACAACTGAAACATCTGAGACATCCCACATACATGGATATAGCCGACACAACTCAAACAACTGAAACATCTGAGACATCCCACATTCATGAATATAACCGACACAACTGACACAACTGAAACATCTGAGACAACCCACATTCATGAATATAACCAACACAACTGACACAACTGAAACATCTGAGATATCCCACATACATGGATATGGCCGACAGAACTGATACAACTGAAACATCTGAGAAATCCCACATACATGGATATAACTGACACAACTGACACAACTGAAACATCTGAGATATCCCACATTCATGGATATAACCGACACAACTGAGACAACTGAAGCATCTGAGACATCCCACATACATGGATATATCCGACACAACTGAGACAACTGAAACATCAGAGACAACCCACTTACATGGGTATAACCGACACAACTGAGACAACTGAAACATCTGAGACATCCCACATACATGGATATAACCGACACAACTGACACAACTGAAACATCTGAGACAACCCACATGCATGGATATAACCGACACAACTGAGACAACTGAAATATCTGAGACATCCCACATACATGGATATAACCGACACAACTGAGACAACTGAAACATCTGAGACATCCCACATACATGGATATAACCGACACTACTGACAGAACTGAAACATCTGAGACATCCCACATACATGAATATAACCGACACAACTGACACAACTGAAACATGTGAGACATCCCACATACATGGATATAACCGACACAACTGACAGAACTGAAACATCTGAGACAACCCACATGCATGGATATAACCGGCACAACTGACACAACTGAAAATCAGAGACATCCCACATTCATGGATATAGCCGACACGACTGAGACAACTGAAACATCTGAGACAACCCACATTCATGAATATAACCGACACAACTGACACAACTGAAACATCTGAGACATCCCACATACATGGATATAGCCGACACAACTGAGACAACTGAAACTTCTGAGACAACCCACATACATGGGTATAACCAACACAACTGACACAACTGAAACATCTGAGACATCCCACATACATGGATATATGCGACACAACTGAGACAACTGAAACAGCTGAGACATCCCACATTCATGAAAATAACCGACACAACTGACACAACTGAAACATCTGAGACAACCCACATTCATGGATATAACCGACACAACTTGTGAAAGACGTATCAACACCTTGAGTCTTGTTATGTAACTGACTTTATTTACCTTAGTTCTCTCTGACGTCATCCGGTATTACATTGGGTGCGTTCGGGTAGTCACATATCTTACATCTCCCTTTCTCGATAATGATTTTTGAACCAACAGATATTATCCCTATGTATCCCGTCCGCCCATACCACGTATATGATATGATACATGTATTCATTTGTTTACCCAGTGCGAACATAACATGACATCCCCTTTTGTACTTAGTTGCACACACATATATATATATATATATAAATCTTAGCCTACTACGTACGATACACGAATTTGACTTTATTGAAACATGAAGTGCACACACACACTCTCGTTTAGCGTCGCTGATAAGAGTATGTCATTACCATCATTTTATTATGATATGATACGGGTGTGTGTGTGTTCCTCTTCATAATTAATGCTAGACATTGAAAACATAATGGTAACTTATGATAGATAACTCACTTGATGTGTTCACGATGTGTATAACAAATTCAATACACGTAGCGTCTCCACGTTTATCAAAACTCATCTATTCTTATCCCTTGAATATTGCGTCCCTTCTTAGATTGACCCAGTGAACGGTGCGTCACGTGATATAAAGCACCAATGAACGGTGTACATAGCTCTATCACGATGTGACGTGGTCATTTGACCTAATGGACGATGTTTTACGTATTACTTATTTGGAAACGATTAGTGGGTTTAACGGTTCTACCGTATCGTGAAACGTAAGGTAATTGTGTTTTTGTATGTTGTAAATTTCCTTCTATTGCTACGCCCCTCTTATTATTTACTGTCGATTGGGGACATTTATAGATGAATTTCCGATTTCTTCTCAATGTATTACCGTGTTCATTTCGTATAGTGTAATCCCTCCTACTAGTGTTACTCGTGTCTACAATTTGACCTCTTTTCCAATCATTGTTTTGATCTCGGTACCTGACTTTGTCTCCTTTTTGTAATACCGGTTGTTCCTTGCCCGCCTTTTTGTCAAAATATCTCTTTTGTGTCGTTTGTCTCCCTTCCATTTCATTTAGCTTAGATGTTTGTACTGTAGGTTTGAGTTGATTGTTTAACACTGGAAGCCGAGACCGTAATCGTCTCGACATCAATAGCTGAGCTGGCGATGCCCCTATCCCTTCTAAAGTTGTGTTTCTATAATTCAACATGGCTATGTCAATGTCAGTATTATCTTTGAAGCACTTCTTGATCATGCGCTTGCATGTCTGGACATATCGTTCAGCTTGGCCGTTACTTTGGGCGTGCATAGGATTCGTAAAGACTGATTGGAATCCGAACAACTTAGCAAACTCTTGAAACTCACCACTCGAAAATTGGGGACCATTGTCTGACACAACATATCTTGGAATCCCATACCGTGCAAAAGTTTGCTTTAGAACACTTATAACAGCTTTACTTGTCGTTGCGAACAATTCTATAATCTCAGGAAACTTAGAGTAATAGTCGACAATGATTATGTAGTTTTTTTCATTAACATGGAACAAGTCTATCCCCACTTTGTGGAATGGCACATCTGGTATATCATGACTTATTAAAGGTTCTTTAGACGGCATGTTCCTAAATTGTTGGCAAACATTACACTGCAGGACAACGTTTTCTAATGTGCTCATTAATCCTGGCCAAAACACTGTGTCCCGAGCCAATTGTTTACTTTTTACCACGCCCAAATGGGCCTCGTGTAGCCTCACCAACATCTCTTTATGCATTGATTTAGGTATAATGATCTGTTCACCTCTTAACATCAGATCATCAGATGTGGTAATTTCATCCTTAAACCTAAAAAATGCTTGAACATCAGTGTCTAGTAACTTGTTATTTATGGGCCAACCCTGTATTGTTAGGTCGCGTACCTTCATTAGTGTTTTGTCTAGTTTTGTTTGAATTATAATGTCCTGGATGATATCAGCATTACTATCAACGGCTGCCACAGAAATGTCTTTGTCGTATAGGTCGTCCGGATTTACATTGGACGTATGGGCTCTTGACAAGGTGTCTGCAAAAAACAAATCCGTACCCTTCAAATATGTCACTACAATGTTATAATTTTGTAATCTCATCCGCATGCGTTGTATGCGGGCGGACAACGAGTGTATCGGTTTTAGCATTATGGCTACCAAAGGTTTGTGATCTGTTACGACAGTAATTTCATTTCCATAAATGTAGTCATGAAATTTATGACATCCGAAACATATGGCTAAGAGCTCCTTTTCGATCACGGCATAACTCACTTGAGTTTTGTCTAAAGCTTTGGATGCCATAGCCACAGGCAAGTTGTTTTGAAAAAGTGTTGCACCTAAACCAAACTTTGATGCGTCAACCTGTAGCACAATATGTTCTTTACCGTTAAAAAATTTCAAAACAGGCGCAGTCATCAATAAATGTTTCAGTTTCACAAAAGCTTCTTCATGTCTTTCTTCCCAATGCCAACATACGTTTTTCTTTAATATTTCTCTTAATGGCTTAGTTATGTTTGCCATGTTTGGTATAAATTTATTTACATAACCAATCATGCCCAAAAACCGTTGCAACGCCGGTTTATCAGTGGGACTGGGCATGTCCACAATGGCCTGGACCCTATCTTCGTTAGGTTTAATACCCTCTGAGGTAATTACATGACCTACGTAATTTACAGATTCTCTGCAAATTTTCGACTTCTTGGGGTTCAGTTTCAGGTTTACATGAGCTGCCCTTTGCAATACCGCCTCTAAGCGTGTATTGTGTTCTTCTATTGTACTCCCGTGTATCAGAATGTCGTCGGTCACGACATGAACTCCAGGTAATCCCATCAGGATATTATTCATTTCCTGTATGAAGATGTCCCCAGCTGTCTTAATGCCAAATGGGAGTCGAGTAAACCAAAATCTACCCCATGGGGTGTTGAAGGTACATAGCCTGGAACTGTTGTCGTCTAACTCAATTTGCCAGTACCCGCTATTTGCGTCCAACACCGAAAAATACCTGGCCCCATGTATAGTTGCAATTACTTCTTCCACTGTTCTAACTGGATAAGGCCCTCGTAGAATTGCTTTGTTTAAATTTGTGGGATCTAGACAAATTCTTAATTTATTAGGCTTACGTACAATAGTCATTGAATTCACCCAAGGAGTAGGCTCATCCTGTTTGACTATGACCCCTAACTCTAACATGCGTTTTAATTCTTTCTTTACATCATCAATAATTGCCAGTGGGATTCGACGTGGAGGGTCAATGACAGGAATGATACTTTCATCAATGTAAATTGGGTATTTACTTTAATTAAACCGAGACCTTTAAATACTGTTGAATATTTTCTTACCAATTCTTGTGCTGGCCTGTCACCTTCCACGGTATCTACGACGTTCAGGCGTGCTAGCAATCCTAATTCTACACACGACTGTTTCCCTAGTATGGCACAACCGGCATCTGTGACTTGGAATTTTAACCTGTGACCATTGACATCCAGAGTAACCTCGCCTTGAGGTCGAATTCTATGACCGCCGTATGTCACTAGATGACACCTGGAAGGGCTTAAACAAACATTACGCATTGTGTTGCACATCCTTAATGGTAAAATATTCGCCTCCGACCCAGTGTCTAATTTGAATCGGATTACCTGTCCATGTACCTCAAATGATGAGTACCATAACTCACTGTTCATCACATCACTTGTACACAATGTGCCTACAAACAAGTCAACATCATCGTCGCTCTCCGATTTTGAATGAGATTGTTGATCAGTGTTGTCATTCGCGACGTCAATCTCATACACAGGTGCGCCTCTCATCGAGTCACGTTGCACTCGACATACCTTGATGAAATGTCCGATCTTATGGCATCCCATGCACTCTTTTCCCCGTGCTGGACACGTCCCCTTGGCATGGCCGTATCCACAACGGCCACATTTGTTACTTGACTCCCGAGTTGCTGGTCGCCCTCGACTTGTTGTTTGGTGTAACCAAGGTGACGCACCTCTTGATGTCCGTTCGCCTCCACTGTACCTTGTCATGACCGTGTCGACTGGTTGATCCTCCTTTGGCGTGACTTGAGCAGACTTATTTTCGCTTAACCGACATAGTTGAATGCATTCTTCGACTGTGAGGTTGGGCGATTGTAACAGCTTGTTGCGTAACGTATTGTCTTTTACACCGCAGACAATCCTGTCACACAGTAAAGATGATTCCAGTTGACCGTAGCAACAGTATTCGATCCTGTGTTTTAATTCCCTAATGTAGGAATCCATACATTCATGCGATTGGTTAAATGAGTTAAATTCGTACCGTACGACGGTGATGTTTGTCTTCCCCTCGCAATAATGCGTGAAGGCGGCTATGAGTGGGGCGATCTTGTCTCTTTCAGTGATTTCCGTCGTGAATGTTCTGTATATTTTCTGTGCCTCTGCGCCTGCGACATGCAGAAATACGCAGCATTGCACTTTCTCCGCTTTCGATGAGATACCTGCTGCTATGGCGTAAATTTCATAGGATTGCAACCATTGTCTCCAGTTGATAGCCATTTTCTCATCCAGGTTCAACGGACCTGGAGGTTTCAATCCGTGCAACGCCATTGTTCTTCCTTACAATCTGACACCATGTGAAAGACGTATCAACACCTTGAGTCTTGTTATGTAACTGACTTTATTTACCTTAGTTCTCTCTGACGTCATCCGGTTTTACATTGGGTGCGTTCGGGTAGTCACATATCTTACACAAGTGACACAACTGAAACATCTGAGACATCCCACATACATGGATATAACCGACACAACTGAGACAACTGAAACATCTGAGACATCCCACATACATGGATGTAGCCGACACAACTGAGACAACTGAAACATCTGAGACATCCCACATTCATGAATATAACCGACACAACTGACACAACTGAAACATCTGAGACATCCCACATACATGGATATAGCCGACACAACTGAGACAACTGAAACATCTGAGAAAACCCACATACACGGATATAACCGACACAACTGACACAACTGAAACATCTGAGACATCCCACATTCATGGATATAGCTGACACAACTGAGAGAACTGAAACATCTGAGACAACCCACATTCATGAATATAACCGATACAACTGACACAACTGAAACATCTGAGGTATCCCACATACATGGATATATCCGACAGAACTGAGACAACTGAAACATCTGAGACATCCCACATACATGGATATAACCGACACAATTGACACAACTGAAACATCTGAGACAACCCACATACATGGATATAACAGACACAACTGAGACAACTGAAACATCTGAGACATCCCACATGCATGGATATAACGGACACAACTGACACAACTGAAACATCTGAGACATCCCACATTCATGGATATAACCAACACAACTGAGACAACTGAAATATCTGAGACATCCCACATTCATGGATATAGCCGACACAACTGAGACAACTGAAACATCAGAGACATCCCACATACATGGATATTACCGACACAACTGAGACAACTGAAACATCTGAGACAACCCACATTCATGGATATAACCGACACAACTGAGACAACTGAAACATCTGAGACATCCCACGTACATGGATATAACCGACACAACTGAGACAACTGAAACATCTGAGACATCCCACATACATGGATATAGCCGACACAACTGAGACAACTGAAACATCTGAGACATCCCACATACATGAATATAACCGACACAACTGACACAACTGAAACATGTGAGACATCCCACATACATGGATATATCCGACACAACTGAGACAACTGAAACATATGAGACATCCCACATACATGAATATAACCGACACAACTGACACAACTGAAACATGTGAGACATCCCACATACATGGATATAACTACCACAACTGACACAACTGAAACATCTGAGACAACCCACATACATGGATATAACCGACACAACTGACACAACTGAAACATCTGAGACATCCCACATACATGGATATAGCCGACACAACTGACACAACTGAAACATCTGAGATATCCCACATTCATGAATATAGCCGACACAACTGACACAACTGAAACATCTGAGACATCCCACATTCCTGGACATAGCCGACACAACTGAGACAACTGAAACACGTGAGAAAACCCACATTCCTGAATATAACCGACACAACTGACACAACTGAAACATCTGAGACATCCCACATACATGGATATAGCCGACACAACTGAGACAACTGAAACATCTGAGACATCCCACATGCATGGATATAGCCGACACAACTGACACAACTGAAACATCTGAGACATCCCACATTCATGAATATAACCGACACAACTGACACAACTGAAACATCTGAGACATCCCACATACATGGATATAGCCGACACAACTGAGACAACTGAAACATCTGAGACAACCCACATACATGGATATAACCAACACAACTGACACAACTGAAACATCTGAGACATCCCACATACATGGATATAGCCGACACAACTGAGACAACTGAAACATCTGAGACATCCCACATTCATGAATATAACCAACACAACTGACACAACTGAAACATCTGAGACATCCCACATTCCTGGATATAGCCGACACAACTGAGACAACTGAAACACCTGAGACAACCCACATTCCTGAATATAACCGACAGAACTGACACAACTGAAACATCTGAGACATCCCGCATACATGGATATAGCCGACGCAACTGAGACAACTGAAACATCTGAGACATCCCACATACATGGATATAACCGACACAACTGAGAAAACTGAAACATCTGAGACATCCCACGTACATGAATATAACCGACACAACTGAGACAACTGAAACATCTGAGACATCCCACATACATGGATATAGCTGACACAACTGACACAACTGATACGTCAGTGACATCCCACATTCATGGATATAGCCAACACAACTGACACCACTGAAACATCTGAGACATCCCACATACATGGATATACCAACACAACTGAGACACCTGAAACATCTGAGACATCCCATATACATGAATATAACCGACACAACTGAAACATCTGAGACATCCCACAGACATGAATATAACCGACACAACTGACACAACTGAAAGATCTGAGACAACCCACATACATGGATATAGCTGACACAACTGAGACAACTGAAACATCTGAGACAACCCACATACATGGATATAACCGACACAACTGAGACAACTGAAACATCGGAGACATCCCACATACATGGATATAGCCGACACAACTGACACAACTGAAACATCTGAGACATCCCACATACATGGATATAACCGACACAACTGACACAACTGAAACATCTGAGACATCCCACAGACATGAATATAACTGACACAACTGAAACATCTGAGGCATCCCACATACATGGATATAACCGACACAACTGACACAACTGAAACATCTGAGACATCGCACATACATGGATATAGCTGACACAACTGACACAACTGAAACATCTGAGACAACCCACATACATGGATATAGCCGACCCAACTGACACAACTGAAACATCTGAGACATCCCACATACATGGATATAGCCGACACAACTGAGACAACTGAAACATCTGAGACATCCCACATTCATGAATATAGCCGACACAACTGACACAACTTAAACAGCTGAGACATCCCACATTCATGGATATATCCGACACAACTGACACAACTGAAACATCTGAGACATCCCACATACATAGATATAGCCGACACAACTGAGACAACTGAAACATCTGAGACATCCCACATACATGGATATAGCCGACACAACTGACACAACTGAAACATCTGAGACATCCCACATTCATGAATATAACCGACACAACTGACACAACTGAAACATCTGAGACATCCCACATACATGGATATAGCCGACACAACTGAGACAACTGAAACATCTGAGACAACCCACATACATGGATATAACCAACACAACTGACACAACTGAAACATCTGAGACATCCCACATACATGGATATAGCCGACACAACTGAGACAACTGAAACATCTGAGACATCCCACATTCATGAATATAGCCGACACAACTGACACAACTGAAACATCTGAGACATCCCACATTCATGGATATATCCGACACAACTGACACAACTGAAACATCTGAGACATCCCACATACATGGATATAGCCGACACAACTGAGACAACTGAAACATCTGAGACATCCCACATACATGGATATAGCCGACACAACTGAGACAACTGAAACATCTGAGACATCCCACATTCATGAATATAACCGACACAACTGACACAACTGAAACATCTGAGACCTCCCACATACATGGATATAGCCGACACAACTGAGACAACTGAAACATCTGAGACAACCCACATACATGGATATAACCGACACAACTGACACAACTGAAACATCTGAGACATCCCACATACATGGATATAGCCGACACAACTGAGACAACTGAAACATCTGAGACATCCCACATTCATGAATATAACCGACACAACTGACACAACTGAAACATCTGAGACAACCCACATTCATGGATATAACCGACACAACTGACACAACTGAAACATCTGAGACATCCCACATACATGGATATAACCGACACAACTGAGACAACTGAAACATCTGAGACAACCCACATACATGGATATAACCGACACAACTGACACAACTGAAACATCTGAGACAACCCACATACATGAATATAACCGACACAACTGACACAACTGAAACATCTGAGATATCCCACAAACATGGATATAACCGACACAACTGAGACAACTGAAACATCTGAGACATCCCACATACATGAATATAACCGACACAACTGAGACAACTGAAACATCTGAGACATCCCACATACATGGATATAGCTGGCACAACTGACACAACTGACACATCTGAGACATCCCACATTCATGGATATAGCCGACACAACTGACACAACTGAAACATCTGAGACATCCCACATACATGGATATAGCCGACACAACTGAGACAACTGAAACATCTGAGACAACCCACATACATGGATATAACCGACACAACTGAGACAACTGAAACATCTGAGACATCCCACATACATGGATATAACCGACACAACTGACACAACTGAAACATCTGAGACAACCCACATACATGGATATAGCCGACACAACTGAGACAACTGAAACATCTGAGACATCCCACATACATGGATATACCTACACAACTGAGACAACTGAAACATCTGAGACATCCCATATACATGAATATAACCGACACAACTGAAACATCTGAGACATCCCACAGACATGAATATAACCGACACAACTGACACAACTGAAAGATCTGAGACAACCCACATACATGGATATAGCTGACACACCTGAGACAATTGAAACATCTGTGACAACCCACATACATGGATATAACCGACACAACTGAGAAAACTGAAACATCGGAGACATCCCACATACATGGATATAGCCGACACAACTGACGCAACTGAAACATCTGAGACATCCCACATACATGGATATAACCAACAAAACTGAGACAACTGAAACATCTGAGACATCCCACATACATGAATATAACCGACACAACTGAGACAACTGAAACATCTGAGACATCCCACATACATGGATATAGCTGAAACAACTGACACAACTGATACATCTGAGACATCCCACATCCATTGATATAGCCGACACAACTGACACAACTGAAACATCTGAGACATCCCACATACATGGATATAACCGACACAACTGACACAACTGAAACATCTGAGACATCCCCCATACATGGATATAGCCGACACAACTGAAACAACTGAAACATCTGAGACATCCCACATTCATGAATATAACCGACACAACTGACACAACTGAAACATCTGAGACATCCCACATTCATGAATATAACCGACACAACTGACACAACTGAAACATCTGAGATATCACACATACATGGATAAAGCCGACAGAACTGAGACAACTGAACCATCTGAGACATCCCACATTCCTGGATATAGCCGACACAACTGAGACAACTGAAACATCTGAGACAACCCACATACATGGATATAACCGACACAACTGAGACAACTGAAACATCTGAGACATCCCACATACATGGATATAACCGACACAACTGACACAACTGAAACATCTGAGACAACCCACATACATGGATAAAACGGACAGAACAGAGACAACTGAAACATCTGAGACATCCCACATTCATGGATATAACCGACACAACTGAGACAACTGAAACATCTGAGACATCCCACATTCATGGATATAGCCGAAACAACTGAGACAACTGAAACATCAGAGACAACCCACTTACATGGGTATAACCTACACAACTGAGACAACTGAAACATCTGAGACATCCCACATACATGGATATAACCGACACAACTGACACAACTGAAACATCTGAGACAACCCACATGCATGGATATAACCGACACAACTGAGACAACTGAAACATCTGAGACATCCCACATACATGGATATAGCCGACACAACTGAGACAACTGAAACATCTGAGACATCCCACATACATGGAAATAGCCGACACAACTGACACAACTGAAACATCTGAGACAGCCCACATTCATGAATATAACCGACACAACTGACACAACTGAAACATCTGAGACATCCCACATGCATGGATATAGCCGACACAACTGAGACAACTGAAACATCTGAGATAACCCACATACATGGACATAACCAACACAACTGACACAACTGAAACATCTGAGACATCCCACATACATGGATATAGCTGACACAACTGACACAACTGAAACATCTGATACATCCCACATACATGGATATACCGACACAACTGAGACACCTGAAACATCTGAGACATCCCATATACATGAATATAACCGACACAACTGAAACATCTGAGACATCCCACAGGCATGAATATAACCAACACAACTGACACAACTGAAAGATCTGAGACAACCCACATACATGGATATAGCTGACACAACTGAGACAACTGAAACATCTGATTCATCCCACATACATGGATATAGCCGACACAACTGACGCAACTGAAACATCTGAGACATCCCACATACATGGACATATCCGACACAACTGACACAACTGAAACATCTGAGACATCCCACAGACATGAATATAACTGACACAACTGAAACATCTGAGGCCTCCCACATACATGGATATAACCGACACAACTGACACAACTGAAACATCTGAGACATCCCACATACATGAATATAACTGACACAACTGAAACATCTGAGACAACCCACATACATGGATATAGCCGACACAACTGAGACAACTGAAACATCTGAGACATCCCACATTCATGAATATAACCGACACAACTGACACAACTGAAACATCTGAGACATCCCACATTCATGGATATAGCCGACACAACTGACACAACTGAAACATCTGAGACATCCCACATACATGGATATAGCCGACACAACTGAGACAACTGAAACATCTGAGACATCCCACATACATGGATATAGCCGACACAACTGACACAACTGAAACATCTGAGACATCCCACATTCATGAATATAACCGACACAACTGACACAACTGAAACATCTGAGACATCCCACATACATGGATATAGCCGACACAACTGAGACAACTGAAACATCTGAGACAACCCACATACATGGATATAACCGACACAACTGACACAACTGAAACATCTGAGACATCCCACATACATGGATATAGCCGACACAACTGAGACAACTGAAACATCTGAGACATCCCACATTCATGAATATAACCGACACAACTGACACAACTGAAACATCTGAGACAACCCACATTCATGGATATAACCGACACAACTGACACAACTGAAACATCTGAGACATCCCACATACATGGATATAGCCGACACAACTGAGACAACTGAAACATCTGAGACATTCCGCATACATCGATATAGCCGACACAACTGAGACAACTGAAACATCTGAGACATCCCACATTCATGAATATAACCGACACAACTGACACAACTGAAACATCTGAGACATCCCACATACATGGATATAGCCGACACAACTGAGACAACTGAAACATCTGAGACAACCCACATACATGGATATAACCGACACAACTGACACAACTGAAACATCTGAGACATCCCACATACATGGATATAGCCGACACAACTGAGACAACTGAAACATCTGAGACATCCCACATTCATGAATATAACCGACACAACTGACACAACTGAAACATCTGAGACAACCCACATTCATGGATATAACCGACACAACTGACACAACTGAAACATCTGAGACATCCCACATACATGGATATAACCGACACAACTGAGACAACTGAAACATCTGAGACAACCCACATACATGGATATAACCGACACAACTGACACAACTGAAACATCTGAGACATCCCACATACATGGATATAACCGACACAACTGACACAACTGAAACATCTGAGACAACCCACATACATGGATATAACCGACACAACTGACACAACTGAAACATCTGAGACATCCCACATACATGGATATAGCCGACACAACTGAGACAACTGAAACATCTGAGACATCCCACATACATGGATATAGCCGACACAACTGACACAACTGAAACATCTGAGACATCCCACATACATGGATATAGCCGACACAACTGACACAACTGAAACATCTGAGACATCCCACATACATGGATATAACCGACACAACTGACACAACTGAAACATCTGAGACATCCCACATACATGGATATAACCGACACAACTGAGACAACTGAAACATCTGAGACAACCCACATACATGGATATAACCGACACAACTGAGACAACTGAAACATCTGAGACATCCCACATACATGGATATAGCCGATACAACTGACACAACTGAAACATCTGAGACATCCCACAGACATGAATATAACCGACACAACTGAAACATCTGAGACATCCCACAGACATGAATATAACCGACACAACTGACACAACTGAAACATCTGAGACAACCCACATACATGGATATAGCCGACACAACTGAGACAACTGAAACACCTGAGACAACCCACATACATGGATATAACCAACACAACTGAGACAACTGAAACATCTGAGACATCCCACATACATGGATATAGCCGATACAACTGACACAACTGAAACATCTGAGACATCCCACAGACATGAATATAACTGACACAACTGAAACATCTGAGGCATC
The DNA here is from genome assembly GCA_030323885.1 of Branchipolynoe longqiensis. Taxonomy (NCBI): domain Eukaryota; kingdom Metazoa; phylum Annelida; class Polychaeta; order Phyllodocida; family Polynoidae; genus Branchipolynoe; species Branchipolynoe longqiensis. Next base: position 48,116 of record JASIRB010003585.1, read on the forward strand.
CCACATACATGGATATAACCGACACAACTGACACAACTGAAACATCTGAGACATCCCACATACATGGATATAGCTGACACAACTGACACAACTGAAACATCTGAGACAACCCACATACATGGATATATCCGATCCAACTGAAACAACTGAAACATCTGAGACAACCCACATACATGGATATAACCGACACAACTGACACAACTGAAACATCTGAGACAACCCACATACATGGATATAGCTGACACAACTGACACAACTGAAACATCTGAGACATCCCACATACATGGATATAGCCGACACAACTGACACAACCGACGCATCCAACACATCCGACACATCCCACTTACATGATATAACCAACATAACCAACATCACTAACACATCCGAGACATCCCAAATACACGATATAGCCAACATAACCGACATAACCAACACAACGAACACAACCGAGACATCCCATATACAAGACGCAACCAACACCTGCGACATAATCCTGAATCTTTGAATGTCAAACCAATCAGACACACATGCTGGGCTGTACTCCTGGAGACTCCTGCAGTAACTGTTGGTGCAAAGACCGCCCGGTGTACACTGGTTGTGGAAGACCCACCCGGCTTGCTGTCTCAATTGTCGCCGTGTATACATAATACATAGCCGCGTGTCGCTACGCGATCCTCCCTCGCCGCCCGCACTAAATGGCCATCTGCCTTAAAGGAAACATGTCGGGCCGTAATTAACTGATGCGCCCCCGGGGTCTAAATTACTCATCAACCCATGCATCAGACTCAGCCACCCCACTTCCACCCACACAGGCCTCTAAGCCCCGCCACCCCCCCCCCCACACACACACCTCCAAACCCCCGAAATTCACTAACAAATCACAGACAAACTCAGCGGAATTTTTATAATTATCGTTTTGAAAAATATTGTTATTTATATTGTAATAATATAAGACTGATTGCTGTGCATCCGGATAGTTTTACTGGTTTGACTTTTTGATTTTGTTGTCAAAATGAGATGATCTTTTGATTTTGGTTTCACAATGACATGATCCTCGATGACACCAGCGATGCGTGAGAGGGTGTGGCTGCTTATGGTGGAGAAGTGGGCACTATATGGTTAAAGGTGACATTTATCTGGGGTTGTCGTGGGGCGATACTACAAATTGGAGCCGGGGTATGATACTGTGGTGGGTATCAAGGTGTAGAGTCGATGTTCGATTCTCTGGCTATGTAGGTAGGGTAAAGTGAAAAACAATACATACAGAGAGAAAGCGGGAAAGTAACGCAAAAGTAAGAGTGTAAGAGAGAGTCCAAGCCCCTCTGATTTATTATATATAGTCCATAGATTTTTGGTATAGGAGCATCCCATTCACTCCAACCAATAGGGAGGCAGCATTCCCAGTTCCTCCAATATGGACTCAGCATTTCTGGTTACCATGACCACCAGTGGTCTACCCACCACCAGAACTGGTTGACCCGTGGCCACCACCAGCCTTGACCCCTGTGTGCATTGACCCCTACCTCAGCAGAGAGCCAGGCCCTGAGTGCACTCACCCAGACCTGCCAATCATCCCTATGTCTATAATTACCTGCCCTCAAGCATGGGCCAAGCCATATATATATATACATATATATGTACATATACACACACTCTTAGCCGGTCAGAGGGACAAATAATAGAGGATTTCCATTTCCCCCTGGTGCTGATTATCGGAATATTTTACAAAGGGAACAGGTTGAGTGTGTGTAATGGAGCAGCTCCCCCTCCACCACCCATCTTTGCACGTAACCTGCGTGCCTATATATTTATTTTAGATATATATAAAGATATATATATATCTAGATACATGTGTAAGGATTATATATGTATATCAATACCTATATATTATTGATATAGATATGTATATATATATATTTATAAATTAAGTCTACGAAAAACAAGGACCAATTGGCTGAGCGATTTTATTACTCTGGCGAGGTAATGTGCCTGACCTAAACAAACACAAAGTTGATCGATGTAACGTGAGCCGCCACTCAAAGAAACCATGTTGGAGGCGCCACGTGCGCACCCATGGGCACACTATTTCCGGCCACCCGATTGGTCAGTCATATTGTATTATTACTTTTATGTGATATTTCAAATAAATTAGGCGAATGGGATTCGAACCCGATATTTTCTCTACATAAATTGTACACATACAATGTTTATATCTGCGATATAGCTTTGCGTCATGGCAACATATACGGTCATATCAGGATGGGTGCCAATTTGTGACTGTGCACATATGGCAACTATATAATGCTGTCCCAGGGGGAGACCAGGCCACTTGCAGCAAGACCCAATTTTCCACCCAGTCACATTATCCTGATACTGTGCTAGCCAGTCCTTGGTCTTGCCGTATCTTAGGAATGGTGACTGTCAGGCTACGTAGTGACAAGTATCAATGTTGTAAGTCATTGATTTGACATGGCCGGCATTTGAACTCCTGATCTTCTGCACAGGAAGCCTGTACTCCTACCGATTCACCCATTGTGTCCAGTATGTATATACGTCTGCCTATATGTGGGTGTAAGGAATCGCACTGTGGTGCCCCCCGGTGGTTTGCTGGGGACTCGCCATTGATCGCAGATGTACCACCAACGCCTGTGTATCTGTGGGTGTAAGGAACGCGCTTTGTTGCCCCCCTGAGGTTTGTGGGGGAACTCGCCATTGGTTTGTGGATGTACCACCGGATGGCGCTTGTTGATGTGTACACCCTATGAGCACGCCCCGGCCATGGCAGTTCAACTGCAACACTGCTACTCTATAGACCTTTTCAACTCTATAGACCTTTATTTTGTTTTCACTTTCATATGTTTGGTAGGGCAATTGGCCCAGCCAGATGCATTGAATGACTTGGTTTTGTTATAAATGATGTATCGACCATACAAGTGTTATGTTGTGCACCCATTACATATATATATATATATTTTACCTTGGTACTATGCCTCTGGCTACTCATAGTCCAGGGAGAAGGAAGCCCATCTTGGTCCAGCAATTAGCATAATCAACTCGCAACGGGGGGACGTTTCTGAGCAGCTCTGGCAGTTTTCTACATTAACTATAAAACCAACCAGGTTAGTATCTTATAAACTGGATATGTTGATTCAGTTCATGTTAGCATTCATGTAGAAAAAGTTTGGAAACTTTTCCATAAGTTAATACTGTTTTACAGCTTAAATATGATTGTATTATGTAAGATTGCTAGAACAATGCATCCATTGTTTGTCGTTGATAAAGCCGCCCGCTGCTGAACTGAGAGATGTTTGGCAGGAGCCATTACATCAATAGGATTAATTCCTGGGTTTCTCTGAGATTCCCCAATTATTATTATTATTATTAATAAGGCATACCTCCGCATTCTATAGTATTTTCTGAAACTTGTTGGCAAAGAAAGCCACAGGTGGGAGAAGTTTATAGGACAGAGGGTATTGGAGAGTACCGCTACACTGGTCTCTCTCTACCCCTCATTTGGATCGGTATTCCTTACTGTCATCCTACGACAGTCGATTAACCACATGCCTGTGTTACATTTTTAACGCCATACTACACACCATTTATAATTATACTCTAATTATTTGTGTGATATTCAGTTGAATAGTGCCTAACCACACTTGGGTTTTACTTTGTGAAGAATATGAAGCCTCACAACCAGCACAGGGGCAAAGGTAGAGAGATTCCGATGAGGCGGGGGTCTGAGCCCTCCCCAATCCATTCGACTTAGACGAACAAGTTGCATGTCTGGTGCAGCATAAAATGGAGGAAATTCTTCCCTCCAGGATGGCAACCAAGAAAGGTAGGATGACGAAGATGCAGGATTCAGATGAATCTGAGTGGAAGGATCTTTCGGAGGACCAGGCCGCATCTATCAAAGAGTCAGAAGAGGAGGTGGCTCTGGCTGCACGCAAACGCAAACACAAGAACAAAGTACACTCATCAGATGGAGATGAGCACATGAGGGTGTGCAGAAAGAGGCCACACGTGAAGAAGAGCAAGAAAAAGACCAAGAACAGGAAGAAAAGCAAATCCTCTTCTTCTGACTCTTCATCACACTCGTCCTGGATGAGTTCGGATTCTGACACAAAGCATGCGGGGAAATACGCGAAGCTGAGTGGGAAAGAGATGCAGAAGTGTAAATTGTTACGGCGTAAGAAAATCCACATGACTACGCTTATGAGGAAAGCAATACAAGGGCACTTCAACATGTTCAAGCTGGCCGAGGTTATTATGAAGTTGGCCTAAAAATCCACTGAATCAAAGGAATCCCATCGGAGTCTGCCATCAAAGAGATGGATTTGGATGTCAGGCTGAATGAGGATCGCAAAAGATTTGAAGCTGTCCTACATACAGTACACAAAGGTGTACTTTCGGCACTCACATCCATTACACCAATAGGCAACAGGATGATGGCTGAGAATAAATTCTCATTGCTGTGCGAGGAGGTGAATGGAGGAATTGCGCTGCTGATGGCAATGAGCACCTCCTTTCTTACAGACATTTAGAAAACGTCTTCAAGGTGGTCTGCATGGATGGAGGCAAGGAGGTGGCCAGATGAAAGAAGGTCATAGACATCGACGGGAAGGAATATACCTTATTTCTCGCCCCCAAGCCAATTAAGGGAAAGTCGCTGGACAAAACTAAGATATTCGGTGACGCCGAAACTTGTTCAAACAAGTGGAGACCAGTTCCAAATGTGGAAAACATATGGAACCGGACAAAAAGAAGTCTGCAGACACAGATTCTACCTGCTTCAAGAAGACGAAGCAGGATTTTCGAAAGCGGCGAACCAGACAATGAGGAGGCCGTTTCGGAATGAGTTTCAACTTCCAGACCAGGGGAAGTGCCCAAAGGCAGTCGTTCACCTCGAACGACGGGAAGAGACCCTTCAAGAGGGAATTCAATGGACAGAAGCTGTTCCCTGCCCAGGGAACAAATAGATGTGGCTACGCAAAGACCAGTCAGGGTTTTTCAGGCTGGTAACCTCAATAATTGCCTCCTTGAATGGAATAACATTACGGAGAATTTAGCTATCCTTAGTCTAGCAGAAGGTGTAAGAACACCCATATAGAGGAACCTATACAAAATAGCATACCTTTCCCTTACCAAATTCACGGTTCAGAACGGGAGGCGTTAGATAAACAGGTAATTAAATTCTGTGAAAAAGGCATCATAGAACCAGCACTACATGTAGTTGGGGAATTCATATCTAATATTTTCTTGAGACCCAAACTGAATGGGGATGTAAGACTAATTTTAGATCTAACATTATTCTACAAATTTGTTAAAATACAAACATTTTAAGATGTTTTCATTAGACACAGCGAGAGACTTACTAACATAAGGCTTTTGGCTTGGCTATACAGTACCGATCTATAAACTTGATCGTAAATATCTCAGGTTTAGCTGGAACGACAAACTGCAGGAGTTCAGGTGTATGCCTAATGGACTAACTTGCTGTCCACACATTTTCATAAGGTTACATAAACCAATATTTTCACAGATGGCTGGGGAAGGACATATTATGTTTCCATATATAGATGACTCATTTATTGTGGCACAAACACAACAATAATGCCAGACAGCAGTAGACAGATTATGTGAGGCATTTAAAAAATGAGGTTTCTACATATATGAAACTAAATCAGTATTAACACCAACAAAGAAGTTGCAGTTTCTGGGATTCTTTATTCACAGCACAGAAATGACCATTTCATTAACAAAACAAAAAGTTGATAAATTTACAACAGCCAACCAATTATTACAATTGAACAAACCAAAGATACGACAAGTCGCAATACTGATAGGAATCATGATAGCATATGCACCAGCTATTCTTTATGGTAAGGCTCATATCAAATTGCTAGAAATAGATAGAACTTAGCATTGACTCACACAAAAGGTAAATTTGAACGGCCCATGATGATTTCGCCAGAAGGTCAAAAAGATATTATGTGGTAGTTCTCATACATTAACAATTCGCCCATCATCATCATCATCATGCTGTCGGTTGTGATGCGACAAAGACTGCTTTTATTACTTGACTGCCGCTCTCCTTTTGTGTGGTTGTACATTTCATGAAAGCTGCCTGCAAAAGTGTTGATGTGCTGCTGGCTTTTGTAAGTTACCAGCGGCAGTCTCTTGGGGAGCAAATAGAGGTTTCACACTGGCAAGAACATGTCCAGACAGACGCAAACCTATTTGTCCCTGCAGTGACTGGTCGGGAGATGTTGGGAGTTCCATACATCAACTGCTCCTGATGCTGCCACAGTGACATGGTTTTCTGTTCAGGGTTTGCTCCCTTATACTTCGGTTCTGTCAAGAACCTGTACCACAAGGCAGTGGTTTACAACTCTGCAGGGCAGGGGCATCAAACTCCCTGAGGTATTGCAATACCTGCATTCGCCCAACCCAATTAGAATGGGAGAGCCCAACACTACAGTCACAACAGATGCTTCATTAGAAGGATGGGGGGCTCACAGAGACCAACAGGCAACAGGTGGTTGATGGATGGAATATGAAATCTCCGATCACATTAATGTACTAGAACTTAGAGCTATTTATCTAGGATTACATAGTCTAGTTCACTTACCTAGAAATTATGTAAGGGTTTTGACAGATAACATGACAGCTATGGCTTACATACATAATATGGGAGGGACTCGTTCCAAACCATGCACCTAGATGGCCAAACTTATTTGGGACTGGGCAGAGGAAGACAAGATATGGCTAACAGTAGCACAAATTCCAGGCTGCCAAGAATAGCTGACATTTGCACAACCATTTAGAATGGTCGCTGAATCAGAATATTTTTGACCACATTTGTTATAAATGGGGCAAACTGGAAATTGACGTCACGCAATAACAAAAAGTCTTGGCATCCAGAACCAGAAGCCTTGTGAGTAGATGCATTTTCATTAATTTGGAATAATAAATTCTATTACATATTCCCACCATTCAGCATTATCAGCAGAGTGGCCAGGACGATCAAGATGGAGCACTCACATGCAGTACTGATAGTACCAGCATGGGACACACAACCATGGCTAGCGGCACTAACATTAGCAGCAAAAGACGTGCTCAGATTCCAACGAGAAAGGAACAACCTACAACATCAGGGACCACTAACAGTCCATGGAGACATCTCAACAACACCCCTTTTGGCATTCCTTTCCTAAGAAAAAATTTTGAACGATATGGTTTAGACAAAATTACACAAGAAAGACTCATTTCACATGCTGAGAGGAAAGGAACGGTCAAGTTATTTAAAGAAATGGGGACTTGATTGTCTGCTTAAAGGAGTCAAACCATTAAAACCTTCAACAGCCCAGATAGTAAGATCTCTAAGAATATTAGAAAATGAAGGGTTAGGATTTGGTGCAATTAATGCAGCAAGATGTGCACTTTCAATTATTCTCCCAAGGATAGATGGACAAACGATTTGAAAGCATCAGGTAGTGCATTGGTCCATTAGATCAGTGTATGAAAGAAACCCACCCAAAACCAAATATAATAGGTTTTGGGATGTGTCTATAGTATTTATGCAATTCAAGTCATGGCCTAGTAATAGACAATTATCAATGAAGGAACTAGGATTTAAGTTAGCAGTGCTATTACTGCTATTAATGGGACACAGAGGCCAAACTATTGTGGCACTCTCACTCAATGGACTAGAGATAGATAAGGATGAGGTAACATTCGGTTTGGAGACATTACTAAAGTTGATTCGCACAGGGACCCACTGTCCACAGTACAGGTATATAGTTTTCCGGAAGATAAAAGGATATGTGTAGTCTCAGCCATTACGGCTTATATATCCGAGTCACACAGAATAAGGAATTCCAGACAGCTACTAATCATCTTTATCAAACCGCTTGAAGCTACCTCAAGACACACACTCGCAAGATGGATCATCAAGGTGCTTAAACAGGCAGGCATCAATACTGAATGCTACACATCCCACTCAACGCATGGAGCCATGTTCTCTAAGGCAAGACAATTAGGAATCTCAGTAAAGAGCATCCTTGCACACACCGGGTGGAAAACAGCTAGATCGTTTGCAAAATATTACAACAAATGACTAGAAAAGCCAGGCAGTCTGGCAACTCACCTAGTCACCAACTGAAGATGGGTGAGAAACAAAATTAATAGTATAGTATGATTACAACATTAAGTATAAAAGGATAAAAAATGAGATTAGATAAAATTCTCCCTGGACTATGAGTAGCCAGAGGCATAGTACCGAGGTAAAATAGTATAGTTATACAAATCTTACCTGGGTACAGATGTTGGATAACTGGTTGTAAAGTCCATGGCTGGAATCTGTGTTTGTGTAGGCAGCCTATAGTGAAATCAATACAGGCAAAAAGAGAAAGGAAGAGAATTAAGAGTGAAAGTAGAGAGAGCCCTCAGGTTTATTATTTATACTTGGATCTTGTATGGCATACCATCTGATTGTATTCTCCTATGAGAATCAAGCATCTGCAGCTCTACCAATGAACATCAAGCATTCCTATGTCCCCATGGTTACAGTGCTCTGCCCACCACCACCATGTGGCGTGGCTCCCTTGGCCACCATCTGCCCTGAGCTGAGTGTGTGGTGATTCATGACTAACAGAGGGGGGAGTGGGTCGTGGGTAGAGCTCCAAGTGCCCCTTACACCCTATCCGACTAACACAAAATGACTATTGACCAATGAATCAAGCACCACCTGCAACTACATAAACATTTATGCACCTGGCCATATATACCTTTTTCACTAATAGACCATTTGCATTCCCCCACCAATGCATTTCATCAGAATATTTTACCTGGTGTTTGCCTGAGGTACTAGCCTGGGATAGTCATGGGTCAAGGCACGGCCACCCTACCCGCCCACCCTACCCAGCCACGACTATCACGTTTCGCTAGAACAAAAATGAAAACACAAAAGTATCCACACAAACTGAGATAATTTTGCATCCTATAAAGTATGTAAAGGATTGCTGGACATGGATGTGCTTCCTTCTCCCTGACCCACAATTATCCGAGGCTGGTACCTCGGGAAAACACCAGTTATCCATCATCTGTACTCAGGTAGGATATGTATAACTATACTATATATAGGTACCAGCTTGTTACCTGTATACACTACACCAGCTACAAATAACAAGGAGACATGAAACAGCAAGCTAAATTGATTGGCAACTTTGAAATTTCTCGAGCAATCGCTCGAAATACCCGTACCAGTAATAAAAACGAAAAATCAGGCAGATGGGGCGAGTCACTCACTCCGCCGACATATATATATATAGGCCAGCGCAGGACCACAGCATGGTCGGAGAACAGACCCGCAGCATGCGGAGAACAATAATAACATATCAATAGCACGTTTGCAATTAACATTCATAGTATATTAAACAAGTATAATGTATTTTCCGCCCCCGTTATTTGTATAACATTTGATAAGCCTTATAGATATTGCACATATCCATAATTATATTCTTTATTGCCTGAACACTATCGGAGATGAGGACACTTTAGGAGCTTAACACGGACCATAAAGCACTCTTGAGTTCCTTAATGAACTTAATTAACGACATGCTAGTTTATACATGGAACAATACTCCTGCACTATGGACATTGCTAGCACTTGGTTATTTCCTCTGTTTTATATTTCTTACTTGATTTAATTCGAGTGTGGTCATTCAAGTTTGTTCTTACCGTCCTATGGGCTGAAATTAAAAGGTGCACTGGCCCTGGTTCACACATGCAACTTGGATTATGACTATGATTTGAGGTAGATATCAGGGATCATATCTCACCTATCAGAAACCTATCATCAAACTTACGTCCCACCATTGTTTTTATCGATCATTTGCTTTTGATATATTTTATTTCATGTATTGGTAACAGTCTCACGGTGATATAGATGGAGCTACCTTTTGAAAAATCTGTAAAACTCCATTTCGAAATAATGAAGATAATATATTATAATATATATATTATCTGCACCTAGGACCAAATGTATGTATGATCCCATCAAATTGCATCTAGGTTTTCCTCGGATGGTCAGGTTTCATAACGTATATTTTGTTGTTGAAGATTTATACTGCCTATCATGGATAAGCCTCTTAAGATTTATACTGCCTATCATGGATAATCTCATGGATATTGCGAGTATAAATGTAGGGAAAGGCACCTATCATATATACCTGTCCTAGCAACTTACACTGCCTTGTGGTACAGGTTCTTGACAGAACCGAAGGCTATGGGAGAAAACCCTAAACAGAAAACCATGTCACTGTGGCAGCATCAAGGGCGGTTGATGTATGGAACTCCCAACATCTCCCGACCAGCCACTGCAGGGACAAATAGTTTTGCGCCTGTCTTGACATGTTCTTGCCGGTGTGAAACCTCTATTTGCTCCCCGAGAGAGTGCCACTGGTAACTTGCAAAAGCCAGAAGCACTTCAACACTTTTGCAGGCAGCTTTCATGAAAATGGAGAGCGGCAGTCAAGTAATGAAAGCAGTATTTGTTGCATCGTGACCGACAGCATGATGATGATGAGCAACTTACATATCTGTATTGGTGGTGCCACCACCTACCCACCTCTGTCTCCACTGCATGAGACATATGTCAGTCACAACGGAGCATTTCTTTTGTGTGTTGCGTGGCATCTATATACACACATGTATAACCACAACTATATATATATATATCTACACATCTATATATAAATAGAGAGAGATGGAGAGAGAGACAGACAGACAAAGAGGAAATGTGAGTGCGTTATGGTACTTGACACAGACATGATTTGAGATAGGATTATAACCAGAGATTGTTGAGTGTTAAGAGAATGTTCCTCAGTGTAGTGAGGTAAGCTTTCCCCTTTGCTGTTTACCTATTTATTGTGTCAAGAAGATACCACACTATTAAAAACCAGACGGGGTGGCTGAATGAGTACAGCGTCCATCTCCTGTTTTGGGAGATCGGGAGGTCCGAACCCATGAGTTTGTGGGTTCGAATCCTGTTCGAGTGAAACCAATGCCTTACAAATTTATGCTTGTCGCTTCCTAGCCTGGCGCTCAGCATTATTAGGATAGGGCAAGGAGTGGTTGGGTCAGTGTTAGGATAATGTGCTCAGTGGGATATCGGGTCATGATGCTGGCGGCCTGGTTTCCAAGTGGGGCAGCACTATAAAGTCGCCATGAGTGAGCACTCTCAGTGTCACAAGTCGGTACCCGTCCTGATATGACCTTAGGTGTTGATAGGATGTAAAACTACAAACAAACAAACAATTTTAAAATGCGGGCACACGGTAATGGGCGTGTAAATGGATACGTGTGAAGTGGCAGTGTAACGAATGCTTGCCCATAAAAGATGCACGATAATCGCCCTATTTAAGGTTAGATCAAGGCTCCCCGTCAAGATCATTGCAATGTCACTGTACCAGGATATTAAAAGGAAGGCACAAAGTAGCGGAGCTCAAGATAAATAGGCACGAATGGGTGCTGTCCCGAATCCTTGCCCATACAAGATGCACGATAATCATCCAATTTAAGGTTAACTCAAGGTCCCCCGTCAAGGTCATTAGAAGGTCACTGCCGCGCCTTCGGGGTGGGAAGCGGCGCGAAAAATGTGTCCTGCGATGCTGCTAACAGGCGTGGTTAAGAGTGACCTTCTGACCGCCAGGAAAACTGCCCGCACTCTCGCACGATGGGATTAAGTCAAGAATCACTCTCCAATGGCTGAAACCCACCTGCAATGACTGGCGGACACTGAGTGACATTCAAAAGAATGCAAGGTTTCCTGTCTGGTATTTTCTTCAGTCATTACTCCCTTGACCGACTGGAGAGGATATATAAGTGAAGCTGCTGTTGTGATTCCATATAATAAGGAATGACTGAACAAGGAAGTGTAGATGCAAGTACAGTTTATTCACAGAGCGGGTGGGCAGGCACCTCTAGGCCTGGCTCAAGAAGTAATGCGAGTAAGGTTTAAAAGTACAAGAAGAATCATTGGTGGGGCGACCAGAGGGAATTACCAAATGAGTTGAGCGTCCGTCTCATGTTTTGGGAGGTTGAGGGATCTGAACCCATGGCTTTGTGGGTTCGAAACCTGGTCGAGTCAAACAATGACTTAAAAGTTTATACTTGTCGCTTCCTAGCCAGGTGCTCAGCATTATTAGGAAAAGGCAAGGACTGGTTGGGTCAGTGTCAGGATAATGTGACTGAGTGGGATATCAGGTCATGGTGCTGGCAGCCTGGTGTCCTAGTCAGGCAGCACTATGAAGTCGCCATGAGTGCGCACTGTCACAAGTCGGTACCCATCCTGATATGACCTTAGATGTTGCTAGGACGTAAAACAACAACAAACAAACAATCATTGGTGAGCAGAAGATACTGGATATATGGTGGATGAGTTGGCTCACTGGAAATAGCCGATGGACAGGGACGGGCCCTCATATGAGGGGGGGAAGTGACACAGGGTGTGGATTTGTTGATGTCTGGGAGCGGTTGAGGTGTGGCTGTTGTGTAGTTGGAGTCGTTCCCTTCAAATCAAATGTAATGTCAGTATTACAACTTATATGTTGTCATGTTGTCGTGGTGTTCTCTGTGGCGGAGTGGTTAGAGTATCTGACATTTTTCTAGGTCAGACTCCTAATCTGAAGGTCACTGGTTCGATTCCCCGTGCCTCCACCTCTGCCAATTTGGATGTCCACCGCTGTGTATAACTTACAGCGTCATCAAAGGCCAGTTGCTCTCATAACATGTCTAAGTGGTATGGGAGGTTAAAAATCCCTTGGGTCGGTAAAAGTGTAGGCTCAGGCTTTCTTTCGACAAACTGTCTAATGGTGAAAACAAGTCTATTCAGGCTTATCCATAAGAGGCAGTATAAATCTTCAAGGAGGATGTTTGTCTCTCACTGATTGTGGTGAGAAGCTTTGACAAGGATAGATCCGTACACTCATTCATATTATTAATCCAACTCTTCATCTATTATTCATGGTAGCCAATTAACTCCAAGTGCACTGGTGGTGTGGTGGATATAGCTATTTGGTTGGTTTGTTGGTTGTCGGTGGGGCAACACTGGAAAGTCACCATGATTGCGAAGTGTCACAAGTCGGTACTCGTCCTGATATGACGATAGATGTTACTAGGACGTAAAACAACAACCGGTAACCCTCAAACACTCTCTGGATAAACACCGACCTCCAGCTCTTATCTCCCCGGCCCCTCCCGGGCTCCGTCTCAGCCGCTGCCCGGCCCATCCCGGGGCCCTCCCCGGCCTATCCCGGGGCCCTCCCCGTCCCCTTCTCCCGCCCCTTCTCCGGCCCAGTCTCGGTCCCTCCCTGGGCCGCCCCCCACTCCTGGCGGCCGACGCCTGGTGCACATGACAGATCCAGGGATCAGGTGAATGCGGAACTAGAAATTGCTAAATAAGTGGCGCCGGTTATCCGATGACTGTCAGTTTAGTCAGCGCGCACAGGTTGCAACCACTGCGGTACCAGCCTGGTAGTAACCAGGGCCCGTATGCAGGAGTCGGTGTTAGCGAGGTAAAATGGTGTTTGGTGGGAATTCCTGTTTAGCGGCGAAAAATGGTATGCACGAGTCAGTGATAGGCCTAACATCAGAAGCTTAAACTAGGTTAAGGTAAACCAGAAATTTAGCTAGTTTACAGTGGTGTAAGGTATCAAATCTAGTCAAATAGTGAAATTTTATTAAATTAACCCTTAAATCGAAGCGAGATTAACGCTGCCGCCGCAATGGCGGCGATATTAATAGTTATATTTTCGAATCGACAAACATAAAGTAAACAAACCGCCGCCGCCGTCGCCGCCGCATCGACGTCGCTTTCCATACTGGCGGCAGCGGCGGTTTGTTTACTTTACGTTCGGCGATTCGAAAATATAACTATTACTATCGCCGCCAATGCGGCGGTAGCCTTAATAACGATTTAAATTTAGGGTTAAATTGATAAAATTTCACTTATTGCGTATGTAATTCTGTTAAATATGATCGAATTCAATAGATTTTAGCCTAATATATGGCTACAAACGCAGAGGGATTTCCCAAATCTATAAATAAATTCATGTTTAGAGATAATGAAAGTGTTACGCGCTCTTGCATATGACTTGACACAGTTCCCGACGTCGGTGATAGCTAAACGGTAACAGGCTCTAACACCAAACCCTGCTAACACTGACTCCTGCATACGGGCCCAGAACTGATAACATAAGTGACCTGCCACATGTGGTCTTCGGCCTTCATGTAAAGTCGACTACTGGTTGGTCGCAATGCTCAAATAATTTGATTCAAAAGGAACGACTAACCCTCAGTTTCTTGTGCCCTCCCAGCCTTCTACTTGTACTTTAAGATGATTAGTTGTGTCACTTCTTAAACTGAGGTAGCCACTCATTTCCATCGTTTGTATTCTTTGGAGTACGGGACTCGGTGGCTGAATCGGTAGAGCGGAGACTTCCCGGGTGGAAGGTCGAATCACAGCCGAATCAAACCAATGTTGATAGTTGTTGCTAGCTAACCCAGCTGTAGCCATGCGTTTGGAGTTAATATGATAGGGAGAAAGATTGGTTTTCACACTGACAGGATAATGTGAATGTCTGGCGTATCAGACATGGTGTTGATGGCCTGGTCTCCCAGTAGGGCAGCACTATTTAGTTGTCATGACTGTGCACTGTCACACATCGGTCCCCATCCTGATTTCACCTTAGATGTTGCTAGGAGATTAAACAACAAACTCACCCTCGCCACACCTGAATTGGTTACCAGTACCGGCGCTTTCAAACCCCATATCAGTCCCTCCTCTTCCAGTTGCTAGGACATAAAACCCAAACAACCAAAACCCCACCCCCCTTTTAAAAAGGCCTTCCGCCAATCATCGGCACTTGCTTGGTTCGAACCCGTGAGTTCGAATCCCACGATCTACCAAAATGGGAGACATCGCTCAGCTCATTCGTCCATCCCGTCTGCTCCATTGACAGGGGTTGACTCAGAGGCTAGTTAGACAGTTTAAATGCATGCGGAGTGCAGGCTCCTCATCAGAACTCCATTTCACACCTTGTAAGCACATCTTAAGGGCGGAGTGCAGTACTAGAATTAGCCAAGCACTCCCGGCGTTACTAACACATCTACAAGCAAGGATGGACCGGACGCGGTGGCCTAATTGGAATAATTAAAAGTAAAGTTTGTTTTATTTAACGACACCTCTAGAGCACATTGATCTTTATCATCAGCTATTGGACATCAAACATATGGTCATTCTGGCATATTTCTTTGGAGGAAACCAGCTGTCGCCTACCTTTCCGAATTGCTACAGTGCAGGTTAGGACGTCATCATCATCATCATGCTGTTGGTCGGGATGCGACAAAGACTGCTTTCATTACTTGAATGCCGCTCTCCATTTAGCTCTCTGCTATGAGAGCGATGTCCATGAGTCAGTCTTAATGTCTCTCAGCTTCAGGTTTCTCTTGATGGTATCCATGAAATGGAGACAAGGGCGCCCTCTCTTTCTGCAACCCGAAGACAGTTGAGAGTAAAGGATCTGCTTTGGTAGCCTGTCTGATGACATCCTCATAAGTTGTCCAGTCCACCGGAGATTCTTTTTGATCAGAAGATCTTCCATAGAGGTCAGCCCCATCCATTCGAGTATTTCCTTATTTATCACTTTGTCCTTCCAGGTTAGCCTCATGATTGAATGCAGATGTCGCATCATGAAGGCATGCAGCTTTTTGACCTGTCGTCTGTACATTGTCCAGGCCTCGGCTCCATATAGTAGGGTGGATAGCACGATTGCACAGTAGATCTTGCCTTTGACCCACACGCACACATGGTGATTGTTCCAGAGTCTCTGGCATAGCCGGCCGAAAGATGCACTAGCCTTGGCTATCCTCCTCTGTATTTCAGCATCAATGCATCCATCACTTGATATAGTGCTTCCGAGGTAGGTAAATTCCAGAACAGAGTTTGGCTTGTTTCCGTCAACCATGATATCCTCCTCTCGGGTTCTTGTAGAGTTGGGTTGGTACAGCACCTCCATCTTCTTGATGTTAATCTTCAGTCCAAACTTCTTTGATGCATCGAAGAAAGCATCCACTATATTCTGGATCTCTTCAGCAGAGTGGGCAACCAGTGCACTGTTATCTGCGAATAGCAGCTCTCTCACCAGTATCCAAGTAGTCTTGGTCTTCACAGGTTTCAGTGTGCAACATTGAATAGGTCAGCGCTCTGTCTGGCCTGGTTAGGACGTAAAACACCAACAAAGTAGAAACTGCATATAACATGCAGAGTACCATAAGACATTTAAGACATTTAAGACATTTGTAATTCACAAATTCTCTACATTATTCCACAAACATGTACTATTCTGTTAACAATAGAAATTGCAGGGACAGTGTAACCATTAATGGATGTCTTCCCACTGACCCTTATACATAATGTCCAATATCCAATGTCTCGGTTCTGATCTGGCTTAATAAACAAACAAAATAACTAAAGTTATTTCAGTAAATGAAACAGCCGCACACAAAATATACTGATACAATGAGCTGACTCAGTGCGCAGTCGTCGTGTGGGCTGCCAGGTGCGGCTGGTCACGTGATTACCGCCCCGTGTGGGTCAGCTGCGCCGTCATCCCTCCGTTCCTAATTGCACACGCCGGACACCGGCACACAACCAATCAGAGCGGACTACGCTCTGTCTGACCGGCGAATCAGCCCGCCCGGGCCGCGCAATATCCACCAGCCCGTGACAGGGTATGCACAGGAGGCTAGTAGTTAGTTTCAATGAAAAAATGAGTGTAGATATTGGCATAAATATAAATATAACTTGTTTGTGTGGTGTTTTTTTTAACGTCCTAGCAACATATTCAACTCCTTCCCTGGCTATATATATATGTTTTTGCTAATGTATTTACAGTATATATGTGTATATATATAGGTACATAAATATGTGTGTATGTGTATATTTGCATGAGAAAGTATGTGTATATGTGTGTAGCCATATATATATATATATATATATATATATATATATATATATATATATATATGTGTGTGTGTAAATATTTACATAAATATGTTAATGTTTGTACCAGATGCGATAGCGTTTGAGCATCCGCTTCCCATTCTGGTAGGCCCTGGGTTTTGAACATGATGGGTTCGAACCCAGGCCGAGTCAAACCAATGACTTAAGATTTCATACTTGTCGCCACATAGCCTGGCGCTCAGCATTATTTCGGATAGGGCAAGGAGCAATTGAATTGTTAGCGATTGAAATTGTCCCTACAAATTCGTCTAATGTACCAAATAAAACAATGAAAATGTATGTGTATATGCGGGCATAATATATAAAGGCCGACTACAGTACACATAGAAACAACAAGTGTGTTGAGATAATATAGTCTCTGGCATCGGGAGAACAAATTCTCCTTTGCTAGTAAACGTGGGAACGTGTCCCTTACGGACAGACAAGAGCAGTGGTGGCGCCACCGGTCGGAACGTGGTAGTCAGGATGCACACAGAGTAGTATATGCAGTATCAATAATAACGATAACGATAACAATAGTTCCCGTACGCCCCTTCATACTCACATAATGTGTATGCGTCACATGCAGTGTATATATACATCTGGTTATATGTATATATAAATTGTGTATATACATCTGGTTATATGTATATAAATTGGGCTATGACATAGGAGAATAAGAGCCAAGACGAGAAGTGGTGGAAGCCTAGTTTATTTGCTGAGGCCCATCTGGCTGAGCAATAACCGCCCTACCACAGACAAAGTTTAAACTGTCGCCGAGGTGAGCCTAACAAGCTCTGACTGGCCTTGGCAACATGATGGTGGTGCCAGGATAGCGCAGCGGCAACCGGCCCGCACCAAATATGACAATAAATATCGTGGGTTATAATAAAAAGGCAGCATTTAATGCCAGGATCCTGAAGGATATAGGATAGAGCTCTGCTCTTTATACTCATAGTAATAAATTATATATCACATATACATCCGGTTATATGTATATATATATATATATACATATATATATATATACATATATATAAATACCATGCCTATCCCACTCAGTATACATCAGCTATTGGGAGTCATCTGGTTATATAATATATATATTATATATATATATATATATAACCAGATGACTCCCAATAGCTGATGTATACTTTTGTGCTAGGCTAGGTAGCGAGAACTATTAATATTATCAGTCTTTGGTTTAAACTGGAATTCGAACTTCGACTTTCCGACAGGAAGCCTCCGCTCTGCCGATTCGGCCTCCGCGTCTCGTCAGATATACGAGAATAGTTTATTATGTAATAGTATGTATAATATAACGGTACATGTTATTTCGTTATTTTTACTCGCACAATATATTGTGCGTATCATATTGCGGTTCAGATCATTTATTTTAACAACAGTTCATAATATGTCGGTAAACTGTTAGCAAAACAGGTTGTAAACAGTTTGTGGAAGCCAAGCTTGACGGTCGAAATTCCTATCTGGCGCACCCTGGTGACGAGATGCAGAGACAAACAAATCTCCCAACCTGCTCAAGGTTCAGATTGATTTTTGTGACGCTCATCTTTCGCAACGTTTTTTGGTTCTTATTTTTAAAGTTGTCTTCTGTTTACAGATACAAATGCGTCAGCATAATAAAAAAGCAATAGCCCAGAAGACATGCCCATCAACCTTTAAAAGTTATGTCTGCTCTTCTAGAAAAGAAACAGGGGCGTTTAGCCAGTGGGCACAGAAGACAAGTGCTTTGTTTCAGGGTGTTTTTTTTTAGTGACATATTGGCCAACACGATAAGAAACGGAGTGCTCAAGTTGTAGGGAAAGGAAGAGGTTTAACAGCTTCCCCCAACAGGCAGTTCCCGGCCGCGGTGGCCGAATCGGTAGAGCGCAGGCTTCCCATGCAGAAGGTCGGGAGTTCACTTCCCGGTTCAGTAAAATCAATGACTTTTAAAATTGATACTTGTCGCTTCCCAGCCTGGAGCTTGGCATTAATAGGAGAGGGTTAGTGTCAGCATGATTTGGCTGAGTGGGATATAAAGTCATGGTCATAGCAGCCAGTGGGGCATCACTGTAAAGTTGTTATGAGTGCGCACTGTCACTAGTCGGTACCTGTGATGTTATGACCTTACATGTAGCCAGGATGTAAAACTCCAACAACCAACCAATCCAATACAAGTTCGTTCGAATTAATGTAAATTATATTATATCGATCCGACTATGATATTCAGTAGTCTGCACTTACCTTGTGACAACAAGGAGTCACGTGGACAAGTAACCATAGATGCAATTACAACAGAAGGTTATGTTTTGTATAATGAATTATATCTATATTATTTAGGCGGGAATCTGGGTAGGGAGCTACATTTCCCCGCCTACGGTTTTATGTTAAAGTTGCATAGTCGGAGAGCTTTGAGTCTTTGACATATATTGGACTAAATATATGAAGTTGGTTGTGAACATTGATTATCCGGTAGTTTGCTGTAACTGTTATTATTAATGGATATATTTGACATCTTTGAAGTGAAACGATATTGGATATATTTGAAAGGAAACCAGGCAAACCTAATTTTGACATGTACGTCAATATGCTAGCGCCCACATGCTTTAGTGACGTAGTATTATTCTTGTCTATACAGCAAGACCTGCTTAAAGTGGGAACCAGTATCAAACTCATATAATTGTTTGGGTTTCGAAAATTTGATGGTTTCCTTGGGACATGCAGTCATATGACAGTAGTGTTGCCGTAGAACTTGGTGTGATGCTTATTTGTACCGGAATAAAGTGTGTTAATTATATACTACAAATTGTGTAAATGGGTGGTTCTTTAAAACTGGGCACCACATATTTGGTTTCCACATCACGATGCTGATCATTTGTGCTTTCTTTCAATGATTCCCAGTCAAATAATTGATGTATTTGCTGTGTATTAAGGATATTAGCAATAGTACATTTATTGAAGCTATCCCAACAAATAATATTGAAAGTTTACTTATATGGTTTTGTGCATGTAGCCAAACTTGTTTTCAACTTATTTTTCAATTTGTTCTTGTAAGTCATAACTTTGTCTGCCTAAGAGTAATCAATCAAATCTTGTTTGACTATGTTGTAGACGTTAAAAGGAGGTTCTGTATGTGTCTTTGATTTTCATGTTACACAAGTGGTATTGCTCAATTTGTATAAGATCTAATTCAAAAAGTGAAATTCATTTTTTTCAACTCTGACATATGCACAACATGCACACCATCATAGGACATTGGGTTAGGCTATTATTTGGAGAGTTTTTTTCTATTATTTGGAACGTTTTCACTTTTGGTTTCCATGTCACACTTTTGTGCCCATTTTTAACGAATGACCCAAATACTCATATTGATTTGACTAATATTGATCTATACCCTGTTCCTTTAATATGACAGTACTGTTACCATATTGCTGTGGAACGTTTGGGTTACAAAATGTCAATGTGGTACATGCTACAAAGTGTGTATTCATCAGTTATTGTATATCTTATTATAACTTTGTGTGCATAAAGCTGCGAACACTCTGGACGCATGCATCGCGCGTGCGTCAAGTACATGCATGCGTCATGCGGTTCTCACGCGTAAATAGCGAACAAACTGGACGCGTCTGCTACGCGTCTAAAGGCCGGTTTTGTTTGTTTGTTTGTTGTTGTTTTACGTCCTAGCAACATCTAAGGTCATATCAGGGCGGGTACCGACTTGTGACAGTGCGCACTCATGGCAACTTTATAGTGCTGTCCCACTGGGAAACCAGGCCGCCGGCACCATGACCTGGTATCCCACTCAGTCACATTATCCTGACACTGAGCACACCAGCCCTTGCCCTATCCTAATAATGCCGAGCGCCTGGCTAGGAAGCGACAAGTATCAATTTTAAAGTCATTGGTTTGACTCGACCGGGACTCGAACCCACGACCCCACGATCTACCAGCACGGGAGACGGACGCTCTAACTCATTCGGCCATCCCGTCTGGTTCTAAAGGCCGGTACACACCTCCCGTATAAAAACCCGATTCCCCCCCTCTTCCATTCCCCCCATTCCCCCCTCTTCCATTCCCCCCATTCCCACTCTTCCATTCCCCCATTCCCCCTCTTACATTCCCCTTCTTCCATTCCTCCTCTTCCATTCCCCTTCTCCCATTCCCCTTCTTCCATTCCCCTCTCTTCCATTCCCTCTCTTCCATTCCATCCCTTTCCATTCCCTCCTCTTGTGTTCCCCTCTTGCGTTCCCCCTTCTTGCGTTCCCCCTGTTGTGTTCCTCCCTGTTGCTTTCCCCCCTCTTGCGTTCTCCCCTCTTGCGTTCCCCCATCTTCCGTTCCCCCTCTTCCATTCCCCCTCTTCCATCCCTCCTCTTCCATCCCCCTCTCCCATTCCCCCTCTTCCCTTCGCTCTTTTCGTTCCCCCTCTTCCATTCCCCTTCTTCCATTCCTCCTCTTCCATTCCCCCTCTCCCATTCCCCCTCTTCCATTCCCCTCTCTTCCATTCCCTCTCTTCCATTCCCTCCCTTTCCATTCCCTCCTCTTGTGTTCCCCTCTTGCGTTCCCCCCTCTTGCGTTCCCCTCTTGCATTCCCCCTGTTGCGTTCCTCCCTGTTGCTTTCCCCCCTCTTGCGTTCCCCCCTCTTGCGTTCCCCCATCTTCCGTTCCCTTTCCTTCCCCCCTCTTCCATTCCCTCTTCCAATCCCCTCTTCCGTCCCCTTCCGTCCCTCCTCTTCCATTCCTCCTCTTTCATCCCTCCTCTTCTGTCCCTCCTCTTCCATTCCCCATTTCCCCCATCTTCCGTTCCCCCCTCTTGCTTTCCCCCTCTTTCATTCCCCCTTCTTGCATTCCCCTCCTCTTGCATTCCACCTCTTTCATTCCCCAAGAGGGGGATGGAAGAGGGGGAATGGAAGAGGGGGAATGGAAGAGGGGGCATGGGAGAGGAGGGAATGGAAGAGGAGGAATGGGAGAGGGGGAATGAAAGAGGGAGAATGAAAGAGGGGGAATGAAAGAGGGGGAATGGAAGAGGGGGAATGGGAGAGGAGGGAATGGAAGAGGAGGGAATGGAAGAGGGGGAATGAAAGAGGGGAATGGAAGAGGGGGAATGAAAGAGGGGGGAATGAAAGAGGGGGGATGAAAGAGGGGGATGAAAGAGGGGGAATGAAAGAGGGGGAATGAAAGAGGGGGAATGAAAGAGGAGGGAATGGAAGGGGGGGAGGGATGAAAGAGGGGGAATGAAAGAGGGGGAATGAAAGAGGGGGAATGAAAGAGGGGGAATGGAAGAGGGGGCATGGGAGAGGAGGGAATGGAAGAGGAGGGAATGGAAGAGGGGGAATGAAAGAGGGGGAATGGAAGAGGGGGAATGAAAGAGGGGGAATGAAAGAGGGGGAATGAAAGAGGGGGAATGAAAGAGGGGGAATGGGAGAGGGGGAATGAAAGAGGGAGGAATGGAAGAGGAGGGAATGGAAGAGGGGGAATGAAAGAGGGGGAATGAAAGAGGGGGAATGAAAGAGGGGGAATGAAAGAGGGGGAATGAAAGAGGGGGAATGAAAGAGGGGGAATGAAAGAGGGGGAATGAAAGAGGGGGAATGAAAGAGAGGAGATTGGAAGAGGGGGGAATGGAAGAGGAGGAATGGAAGAGGGGGAATGGAAGAGGAGGGAATGGAAGGGGAGGGAATGGAAGAGGGGGAATGAAAGAGAGGGAATGAAAAGGGGGGAATAGAAAGAGGGGGAATGCAAGAGGGGGAATGAAATAGGGGGAATGAAAAGAGGGGGAATGAAAGAGGGGGAATGTGAAAGAGGGGGAATGAAAGAGGGGAATGGAAGAGGAGGGAATGGAAGAGGAGGGGAATGGAAGAGGGGGAATGAAAGAGGGGGAATGAAAGAGGGGGGGAATGAAAGAGGGGGAATGAAAGAGGGGGAATGAAAAGAGGGGGGAATTGAAAGAGAGGAGGATTGGAAGAGGGGGGAAAATGGAAGAGGAGGATGGAAGAGGGGGGAATGGAAGAGGAGGGAATGGAAGAGGAGGGAATGGAAGAGGAGGGAATGGAGGAGGGGGAATGGAAGAGGGGGAATGGAAGGACACACACATAACACACTGTGTGGTCGGGCAAAGTTAGGCAAAGTCGGGCAAAGTCAGGCAAAGTCAGGCAAAGTCGGGCAAAGTCAGCCAAAGTCAGGCAAAGTCAGGCAAAGTTGGGCAAAGTCAGGCAAATTTGGTTAAAAGCCAAGCGTCACCATGCGTCAAGCGTAAAACATCGCTCCAAAAGCGATTCGTGACGCACGCGCGACTCACGCGCGAGAAACGCATGCGCCAGTGTGTTCAGGTTCTCTTTATTACATACATTTTGATTTTTTACGCACGCGTGACGCTTGACGCACGCGCGAGATTCGCGTCCAGTGTGTTCACAGCTTTAGTCGGATTTGAAAGCTGGCTGGAAGACCACTGCTGCGGCACTGAAAAAATACCTATTCAGCAGAATAAACATATTTACCAAGAAAAACACACGCACAAAAGACCGCCTATTGCTAGCTCACCTTAATACATAGATACGCCATGTACCAGTTTTGTGTAAATAATCAGTTCATGCGCCAAACCCCATAAAGGAGAATCCAAAACTCAAATTAAAATAAAAGATGGTTATTCCACTTTTCTTTATGATGAAATGGTTATGGAGCAATGAACAACAAATAGGAATGTTAAAGAAAACAACCTTTTGACGGTTTAATTATAATGCTTATCTCAATTTTTGATTGGCGTACAGGGTTTTGGTCTGAACTCCTTATATATTTATATATTTGTTTGTCTGGTAAAACAGTTTATTCATCAGAATATAAACAAATTTCAGCACCGAGGCACTGGTCTTCCAGCCGTTTACATTACATTGTAAAAACGTAGATGTTAGTAGATTGTGAAGGGGTTAGTGTGTTAGTGGGTTAACAAAAAGAGGAAAACGATAGTGGAAAGTTATCCCAACATGGGCCTTCCATCCGTTTGTGTGTTCCTTTAATTGGATGGATCATAGCCCGGCGGATATGTGAATGAACTGTGCATTTGATGATAAAAGCATGAACTTTGGCACACTGTTAGAGCTAGATAAAGGATTCACCCGGTACTCGCAGTCGCAGTACACGGGTGAATACCAACCCTATATGAAAAAGGTCGAAAAAGCGGGTTAACAAATTGAGAGCCTAATTTCACAATCTAAGAAGCAACAATTATTCTTTACATGTCTTATTGATAGCCTGCTACCTTTGAGTTGAAAAATATAATATAATATCTAGTTTAATAAGATTTAAAAGTGAAATTGACGGCGTTCTGTGGCCGCCATCTTGTCTTTTTGCATTCTCTCCCATTTCACCAACTCTGTGCCTATTTGGGTAGCCATTTGATACTGGAGCCACAGTTTCTACTTCATGTTCCATACTGAACCTATTTTTGCACGTATTTACACTACGTTGTCCTTCACCCGTATACTACAAGTACAAGTTGAATCTTTTATCTATGTTAGAGCATGCCCTAAGGAAGATTTTTAGCTATAGGGCCCTCGCAGATTTGTCCTGTGGCCATAATGGCAGCCATTTTACAAAATGGCCACCACCGGTTGTTATTTAGTTCATTGTCTCATTAAATCAGTGTATGAAAGAAATCCACCCAAACAGAAGTATTCGCGGTTTTCGGACGTATCTTTGGTCTTTAAGCTTTTCAACAGCTGGCCGCATAACAAACACTTAACATTAAGGGATGTGGGGCATAAGGTAGAGATGCTTATCCTTCTGAAAACTGGTCATAGAGGGCAGACGATACTAGCCCTAAGGTTAGATAAGATAGAGATCTCAAAAGAAGAGATCACATTCGAATTAAGTAAACTTTTGAAATCAAACAGTTTAGGAGACCCTCTTTCTTCATTTACGCTTACAGCGTTTAATGATAACAAGAAACTGTATGGTAAGAGCTATTACAGCTTACATTGAATGTACCAAAGATGTACGAAAACATAATCAATTATTGTTAAGATATATTAGGACACATGGGCCTATTGCAAAATACACTTTGACGAGATGGACTTTAAAAGTGCTTGCCACATAGAAAGTAGACAGTAAAAGATTCATGGCGCACTCCATGAGAGGAGCAGTCGATTCTAATGCAAGAACTATAGGAATCTCGATTAAAACCATCCTAGATAAAGCAGGTTGGAAGACTTCGCTTGTGTTTCCCAAACATTAAAACAAAAAAGTAGAAAGACTAAGACATGGCGTCTAGCCTCCTCAGAAAATGAACATTTCCCTTTATACCTGTCTATTGATAAATACAAATAAATACAATTTTTTTTTTCGAAAACATTAACAGTATGAACCGAAATTATTATTATGTAAACATATCCCTGTACTCTAAATAGCCAGGAGGCTAGCGGACGAGCTGAAATAGAATAATTATGTGAGACTTACCTGGGCACAGTTAACACATAATTGTTGTTTTACCGAGTCTGATAGCCTAGGTGAGTTATAGTACAGCTCCCTCCCGCCCAGCCCTGCTGTTGTTTTAGGGTAGGACTAACTATAACAAGAAACAAAGAATATATATAGAAAGATTTAAGTCACATAATTTTGGTAGATTGGGTAAAGATTGGTTGTCCGGAAGTCCTGGATCTCCATGTACTATAACACAGGACTATCGGACTTGGTAAAACAAAAATGATGTGTTAACTGTACCCATGTAAGTCTCACATAATTATTCGATATATATATATCATAAACTTTATGTCGAAAAAGAAATGGAGGCAACTCAAAATCATCGGACTATGCAACTTTAATTTCAATGGAATTAAAACCGATGTGAACTGACACTGAGCTACATAATAGATGGCAATGGAGTATAAATGTTCACCTTGGACGCAGTTGGATGACCTCGACTTTGCTGATGACCTGGCACTTCTTTCCCACACCCAGCAACACATGCAGGAGAAGACCACTATTATCGCAACTCACTCAGCACACCTTGGCCTCACTATACACAAAGGGAAGAGCAAAATCCTCAAAATTAACAATAACAACACAGCCCCCATCAGACTAGAGGGAGAAGCACTAGAGGAAGTGGAAAGCTTCACCTATCTTGGAAGTGTGGTCAACAGGCTGGGAGGGACAGATGCTGATGTGAGGGTTCAGATTGGAAAGGCAAGGGCAGCTTTTCCATCAGCTGAAGAATGTCTGGGAAGCTCAGAGCTTCCCTGGAACACCAAGATCAGGATATTTTGCTCCATGGTAAAGCCTGTTCTTCTGTATGGTGCAGAGACTTGGAGAGCAACGGTCACCACCATGAAGAAACTCCAGTCCTTTATCAACACCTGTCTCAGACAAATCCTAGGAGTACGCTGGCCAAACACCATCAGTAACCTGGAGCTATGGCAGCGAACAGGACAGCAGCCTGTTGAGGAGGAGATCCTTCGGAGACGCTGGAGATGGGTTGGCCATACCCTTCGCAAGCCTGCATCCAACACGCAAGACATGCCCTCTCCTGGAATCCACAGGGGAAAAGGAAGAGAGGCAGGCCAAGAAACAGTTGGCGTCATGACCTGGAGGCAGATGTGAAGAGGTCTGGCCATACATGGAGACAGCTGGAGAAGATGGCCCAGGACCGGGATAACTGGAGAGCCCTTGTTTGTGGCCTATGCCCAAAGTTTCGGGTAGGCGTAAGTAAGTAAGTAAAAGTCAGCGCAGATCGGTCAGCGTCAGTAAGCCATCTGCTCCCTGCTCCCCTCAGCTTCCCGAATGAGGTAGAGCGTCCGTGTCCCGTGATGGTAGTCAATGGGATCGTGGGTTCGAACCCTGGTCGAGTCAAACCAATGACTTAAATATTTATACTTGTCGCTTCCTAGCCAGGCACTCGGAATTATTAGGATAAGGCAAGGACTGGTGTGCTCAGTGTCAGGATAATGTGACTGAGTGGGATATCAGGTCATGGTGCTGGCATCCTGGTCTCCCAGTGGGGCAGCACTATAAAGTCACCATGAGTGTGCACTGTCACAAGTCAGTACCGTCCTGATATGACCTTAGATGTTGCTAGGACAAATAAAACAACAACAAACAAACTTACCTAATTAACGCATTGAAGATGCAGATGCGCCCTGCCTATACACACTGGCTCAGGCCCGGCCGGAATTAATTAGCATTCTTGTGGAGATAATCCATGAGAGAATGGACCCTTTGCCATGTGGGCCATTGTTAGGGCTGCTATGCAGGGTTGCTATGCAGTCGGCAACAATGCAGCCTGTGTCAGATATACCTCGCCCATTGAGAATGAGATGGGCATGTCTCTGAGGGGAATTGACATCACTTTATATACATATATGTATAGGCCTACATATTATCTATACACCTAACAGTGTATTACATGATATGGGTTTAAGCAGTGTTTGTACCAAGCTAGAAGTCAAATTCCTACGTATGTACGACCAAAATCTTAATTTGTCTGCAATACTTCAAATTGTTTAAACTAAGCTGTCAGACAATTAATAATATATATTCTGAATCAAGTAACATATTTCATTAGCATTCCAAGGAATTTATTACTTTCAAGTTAAGTTTTGAACAAGAAATGTAATCAAAATCCGACAGATTCATCCAAAAATAATGCAAAATTATTGCAAATCTGACTTTATCCGACAAATACCTGACAAAAGTCTGATAATCTGACTCTGTACCCACATTGTTAAGGGATGCATTGAATGTCAGTGCACATCAACACTCGAACAGATCTGATTAAACTGTGTTGATTTTATCGCCTTATGCCACCATATTTTCAATGCAGACAGCATACATTATATTTTGTTACAACTGTAACAGAATTACGAAGTTTACCTTTCATTACCACCGAAGCTGGCACGTTTATATGATACATACACTGCTGGCCCCACCGCCCTTCGAAAATAACAAATGAAACACAAAAATAACTGGAGGAAAAAAATCCACCTGACATGAGGAATGACGACGTCGGCCTATGTCAATTTCCTTGGGCGCTCAGCCTCGTTGTGGCTACGGCATTGATGGATCTGCGGCTTCTCTATGCCGCCTGACGATATCCATGCACGTCCGCAGCGCCAACTGGTGGCGACCGACGTGGCCCGTGGCGGCACCTGGCGGATTGGATAAAAAGCGCGCGCTTTTCTCTGTTGTCGGTGCGAATTCTTCTGGGTGGGTTGATTCTCGTCTGGCCGCTCGCAGTCGGAGATCGAGTGCTTTACTATTGGATGCTGGTTTTATGAGTGGCTAGGTGGCTGATTGGCTCAATACTTGTCGGTTGGTTGTTGGAATTTACGTCCTGGCAACATCTAAGGTCATATCAGGACGGGGCTGAATAATTGTTGGAGGAGAGTGGCTGGAGTGTGTGGGTGCGTGGGAAACGTTTGGGATAGGCTGATTGGGAAGATGACGTGTATCCAGTTAGCTGAGTGGTCAGACGAGAGGTTGCCTGATTGAGTGAATAATTGACTGATTGGATAACGTCATCACATACTCTTGACATAGTAGGTGATGCGATGTTTGAGTGGTTGAGTGAGTGAGTGACTGGTTGAAAGCTTGAAATCATGCTTACGGTGAGTGACTAATTGTATGAGTGAATACATGATTAAATGATTGTCTGATTGGGTTATTGTTTCTATGAGTGACTGATTACAGGAGTGGATGCATGGTTAAATGATTGCTTCGTTCATTGGTTGATTGGCTGATTTACTGATATGCTGATTATATGTCTAGTTAAGTAACCAATCGAATGGTTGCTATGACTGAGTATATGAATGGATTATGTAGTTCCTAGGTTGATTGGATGGTTTTCTGAGTTTCTGATTCGTTGAGTGCTTGAGTGATTGCCTAGCCTACTCGGGGCGGTCTGGATGTGGATGAGCAGTAACTTTCCCTGCACACTATGGGCAGGACCATGATCCATGCTTGGTTCTGTATATGAGAAATAAAACAGTGGGAAGTGGCGAGTGTGGAGTCTGTGCTGCAGTGCATGTGAATACTAATGACAGACAACAACAACACGAGTGACATACGACAGGGCTGCTAATGTGCTGCGACTCCTTAACTTGGTGCAGTGATCATTACAGCGTCGGCTAGTGTATGCATAATGACACTTCCGGAAGGAATAACTACCACTGCAACTACTGCACCATAGATAGAGACAGAGAGTAACACAGACTTAAAGGGATAGTAAGACTATCACCATTTTAGATATTTTTGGTGAGCATTTATTTATTAGAATATATAGTTTATCAGCACTGAAACACTAGCCTTCTCTCTCTCCCTCTCTCTCTTATATATTTATTTATTTCACCCGGAAGCGCCCAACAATGTCAGCAAGTTCCACAAGCTTACATGGCCGGAGGGCCTGTAGTTGAATTGTATTTCTAGAAAGTTCTTTTCTGAAAATGTATAGATCATTTCAGAAATAGAGTGCTACCCAAGTGTGGATGCATTCAGGCACTCCCAGACTATAAGCACGCGGAATCCACGGATGCACCCGGGTGCTGACAACCCCACAGATTTAAATGAAAACATGCTAAGCTACCCATCTGCTCCATCTGCAGTGAGTGGGCAGGAAAGTCATTCCCCTTGAATCAAACACAATGCTAACATTGCAATCAATGTGAAGGGTGGTAGTCTTTCCCTAGCAAATACAATGGCATGACCAGGGCCCTGCGTTATGTCTATATTATATAAAAAGAAAGTCATTCAAATCTTGAATTACAGCATTCATAATAAATACATAGCATGATTATTGCAGGCATTCTACAAGTTCTCCAATAAGGCAGCTGCAACTATTAATACATCCACCGCTTCCAATATTGATATCTAAAAATGAACACACATATCGCACAACTTGTCACTTCCTAGCCAGGCGCTCGGCATTATAAGGGTAGGGCAATGACTCGTTGGCTCAGTGTCAGGATAATGTGACTGAGTGGGATATCAGCTCATGCTGCTGGGGGTCTGGTCTCCCAGTGGAGCAGCACTATGAAGTTGCCATGAGTGTGCAGTGTCACAAGTTGGTACCCGTCCTGATATGACCTTAGATGATGCCAGGACGTAAACCTCCAACGACTAACCAACCAACTAATAATTGGTTGGTGTATGCATTGCTCCATGTTTAGAAAATAGGAATATGGCGGATTCGAAAGGATTTCGAGGTAAGGGTTGGAGGTATAAAGGACTAGACAGACACTGTTGGACCTTCTGGCATGTGCATGACGTGCATAGGAAGAAGCTCATATTGAATCTCCGCCTGTGCATGTGCAACACATCAAAGAGGAGCCGTCAAGAGTTGAGTGGAAAAGAAGCGCCACCTATCATTTGTAGTGCCGACATTGGGGGGGAGGCTATTATTGCTCAGAATGGTCATTACACGTTGGCTGTGAGGCGACAAGACAAGGGAAGGGGCACTAGGAGGTGGTGGGTGGAGGTGTGTGTGGGTGTGGATGTGTGTGGGGAGAGGTGTTGCAGGGTGGTCGGGGGTGCAGATCTGCGAGATGGGGTGGGGGGTGGGGGAGTCGGCAGACCTTGATTAAAAATGTGTCATAATTGATTCGCTCCTTAGATAAATGATTCCCTTGCTGGCAAAGGAGTGCCTGTGAATTAAAGAAGTGGATTGCATGGTGGGTGAGCGGAGGGGAGGTGGGCTGGGGGTGGGGGTTAAGGAGCCCTGGGCGGCGGGGCGGGAGGGCCCAGGAACGAGCTGCTAAAAGGGGGTCGGAAGGAAGGGGGAAGGGGAGTAGCGGGAAGCAGGAGGTGGCGTCCAGGAGCAGGGGGTGGGGGCGGCGGGGAAGGTGTGTGGCAATGGGAGGGGCGGGGGTGGTAAGGGGTGTGGAGGTGGGGTAGAGGGTGCTGGGCGCTACGGGGTGGGGAGGGGGTGTTGGTGGGATGCGCTACCGGGCGGGGGAGGGGGGGGGGGTGGTGGCAGCAGTCCAGGAGCTCGCCGTGCTTAGCGCATGCGTGCAAGAAACAGCAACCCACGAGGAACATGTAAGTGAGCCATGAACGTAGACTATGAGGTACCTCAAGAGCTGATCAAACAGAGGACGATATGGCGCTGTGGCCGTGACGAGTGCGGCGAGAGGTAGCGAGAGGTATCAGTATAATGTGACTGACTTGGAATTCAGGTCCGGGTCCTGGCAGCCTGGTCTCCACGCACGGCAGCTCTATGAAGTAACTATGAGTGCACACTGTCACAAGTCGATGCCTGATATGATCGTAGATGTCAAACCCCAACAAACAAAGAAACAATCCAGAACCTTCTTTCGTTACCGGATACTGTACGGGGTCTGCCACTTGTTAAACCGGCAGTGCCCCTAGCGAGTAAATGTCACAACAGTTGTTGCATTGCGATTTTAACAAAAATTAGCGTGGGCTTTAATCATGTTGCTGCGGTCACACAGACGTGTGGAAGCTCCAGGGCCCATATTATGTGTCCCCACTCATTTACACACAGGCGTTGGATTGCTACAACAATCTGCAGCTGATAATAATACTTGTCTTCGTGGAATAATTCCAAACATATATAGCAATACTATAAACGTACTGGTTCTTCCTTTCCTTTGGATCATACCAGTTAGCGCGATAGGGGGATTCTGATCCCTGGGCAGCTCAGTTTCTCCATACATTTTGCCCAGGCAAGCACCCTGCAGATAAAACTCCAGCTACACTTCGGTGTAGAACCAACCAGGGAAATGAAGCTCAAACTTCAACCAAAACTTTACAAGCGCTACTCCATAGTCTGCAAGACTGAAGTATGCCAACAACAAATATATCTTCAGTTGACACTAGTAATGTTCTGCTGTGGTCGACCAGACGGGATGGCCTAATGAGTTGAGAGTCCATCTCCTGTTTTGGTAGATCGAGGATCCGAACCCATGGGTTTGTGGGTTCGAACCCTGGTCGAGTCAAAATAATGACTTTAAAATTGATACTTGTTGCTTCATAGCCAGGCGCTCGGCATTATTAGGATAGGGTGAGGACTGGTCTTCTAGTGGGGTAGCACTATAAAGTCGCCATGAGTGCGCACTATCACAAGTCGATACCTGTCCTGATAAAACCTTAGATGGTGCTAGGACGTAAAACAACAACAGACAATGTTCTGCTATGGTCGATGCCATATCTATCTAGTCTGGTTCATAAAGTGTTCCTGTCTTAAACTAAATACTGCACCCCGATCAGACGACCTTTCAGCGGCTGCAGACGGTCATATTGCAGCATGCTACTTGCTAGGTATAGTCACCCTCTCTTATGCGTTAGCTCTTAGAACAAAGGCAACCATTGTCACTGATTTGGGAACATATGACCACAACAGTGATGTAAATTTTTTAAGGGGGGCAAACACATGTTGTGTATTACAATTAATATACCTATACCGTGTGATATTAGGGGATAACGACAAGAGGGTATGTTTATAATGGAATCCAGATCTGTTTGAATTGATTAACCCTTTGCCCCCAGTGGGTGGTTATTTTTGCGGCATATATTTGCTGAATATGTCGGTGATTTCCTAGTTGCACATGCCGCCGGTGCCTATTGCTATTGCGCGATACTCTGTCGCTATTGATAGCATTTATCACAAGCCTACAGTGTGGCGAGCCTCTAATTATAAACACCTTGTGTGGTGAATGCAAGTATCACGTTCCGACGATATTGATGTAGCATCTCCCAACACGCCATACCCCTTTGGATACCACCTCACTAACATTTCGCCAACTACTGACTTGTAACTATTGATTCCTTCCTGATACCCCTGTCACACTATGACGCAACGAGCCAACGTAAGCCTGACGTACTCACGTTTCCTCATTACGTTGAAGTATGTTGGGTTACGTTATGATGACGTCAGAATGATGTTAGACTGACATAGAGCTGCGTCACGTTATGTTGTCTTATGTCGGGGCGCATCAACTTTTTGAACCTATTGAAAACTTTTGACGTCACTCGAACATAAGGGTTTATGGTCGCCGTACGTTCTGTACACGTTCGGTGAACATCAATGATGTTAGACAGACATTAGTCAAATGCTGCTCACTATGCTCAACTACGTTCCACTACGTTGACCCACATTTAACCCGGTGGAAATGTCCACATGGCATAATGGGAACATCAGGAGAACATATGCCAAACGTACATCCAATGTACGTTCAAAGTATGTTCAATGTTTCGCCACCATCTCTTGACATATGTAATGTCACATGACGTAGTTCTGGTGATGGAATAACATTCATAACGTTCTGTGAGCGTAATGACGTTGTCCTCTCTCGTTGAATGACGGTATCACTAAGCTTTACCGATGTTACGCTCTCGTCAACTATGCTGCATCCACATTCAACTTGTGCCCAAATTTGCATACTACGCCGAGAAGTTTGACGTTCTTCATGTTCTCCCTACGCTGACATCGTTACGTCGTAGTGTGACAGGGCCTTTACAGACATGGTCCCCTGATTCCTTATGAGCAATTGCATAAAGAGATTATGTAGCTACGATTATCAAATGGTGTTAGTTTAAGAGTATTAGTGAGGCGCTTTGTCTATTACTTATAAAGCACAACACCACTGTGTTGCTGATGGTTGTATTGGGTCTTTTCTTAGGTTGCTGATTGCCTGTTCGTAAGGCACCACTAAAAGACCATATATTATCTGAAGGTAATCTCTCCTCCATCGTATCGCCAAATGAAAAGGTGGCACTCAAAGCAATCATATTAAGCAGGCTTTTTGTTGTCTCCCCTCATCTGACTGCAAATATGAATGCAATTGAAACGTCAATAAAGGCTTGGATTACAATGCTGGGAAGTCGACAACGAATGTCTTAAACTGGCTCCAACTTTTACCTTGTCGTCTGCTCCGGTTAATTGTCGGCTGCTGTCAATCAATGTCAGTGAAATTCGCGGTATTCTTCCCATACAAATCATCTTTGCTCACATGAGAGAATAGTCTAATGGAAATAAAAGTAGGCTGGGTATTTACGAGTGGAACAGAGACAGTTCAGATTGTTTCAAAATGGCGACAGACAGCCATATAAGGCTTCATTGTAATGATTCGAATATAAGCCGAGCGATAGTTGGTTGGTGAATTCGTTCTTATGGACAATTATGTGTATGTGTTTAAAATGGAACTATTGCTGAGCTGAATTTGTAACGACCACATCGGTTTGATTATGTGTGTGGTGTTCACAATGCCAAAAGGGTGTCATTTGAAATGCATTGGTTGAATGTATTATTCGCCATAGGTGTATCAATAACTTGCTGGTGTATGAATTACCGGCCGATTCCTTACATGTAGATGGGTAACAAAGGAATCAGTGTGATCAGATGATCAGTGAATCTCAAAGTGTGTCAATCACTGAGATGATTTTTCTTAGAGTTGCATAGTCCAATAAAAGCATCACATTTTCAAAACCAAAACTATCTTATCTAGATTTGATCCCACATATATAACTTAAATACTAATGCATTTATTTAGCATTTGTTACAAAATAGAAGTGAATACTGAGTCAATTTACTAGAACCTGTTAATGCTTAAACCTATGGCATCAGCATTTGGTTATGCCTATGAATATTAATTTTGGGAAGCTGGGGATGTCTTTACAATCAATCAAATGATGAGTCATTGGGGAGGCCCCAAATCCCTCCAGTCCAGTGGTAGTAGAGCACTCATATCCAGTAACAGCAGCAAGGGTTCAGGGGGAAGGGACAGGTAAAGGCGAGTTCAGCAGGTTCCAGCAACAAGAACAAAGCAATAGAGCAATTAGATACAGGGCCCCCCACAAGCAAACACCTCCCTTGATCAGGGGGAGAAGTAAGCCCGGGAGAAGAAAAGGGTAGAGTATAGGAAAGAGAAATGAGGAGAGTTGAGGCAAAGGGCTGTCTCTTTGCTCTATGGTGACCAGCCAGCAAGCCAAACACACAGACAGAGTAAGAGTAGAAAGTGAAATGCTGGCAGGCTCCCCCTCCTTGAACACTTTTCACACATAATCAAGGAGGAGCAAGGCCAGCGGAGAGGAGAAAAAGAGAGGTGTGGACGAAGTGCGGTCTGGATAGCAAGTGTGTGACTGTGACTACACTCCTTATATAGATGCTGGGTAGGGCAGTCCTAATGAAGAAATGGAACAGTTCAAACATCTGAGTAGGTCTGTCCAAACATGTGAGTAGGACAGTCTAAACATGTGTTCCAACCACTATCAAAAGCACACCTACACAAACGGCCCCCCTCAGTGCCAGTCTGCCAGTGAGGCTACATACTCATCATCCAGCTGTTTGTCCGATTGTTTGAGCTGCCCTGGGTATACATCTTCTACTCGGTGCTGCTCCCCATTTGTGAATGAACTGCAGTGACTGGTGCTGTACATTATACAGCAGGAGCCACTCCCTTAATTCTTCAGGATCAGTGCTGTGACTAATACAGCACTGACCAAACTTAGATTGTTTAGAATGTCAACTCCAATAGTAAGATGGCCGGAAGACCAGTGCTTCAGCGCTGACAAATGTCATATTCAGATGAATAAATACTTTACCAAAAAAAAAAAAATCAAAAAGAATCCACATGTTCATAGGCTTCCTCCGTACCACAGCCCTCACACCACATCCCACAACCCCCACATCACATCCCACAACCCCCACACGACCAATCCACCACAACACCCTGAGTCACCAACATGGACACACAATGAAAAAACCACAGCATCAACTGCCACACACACCCAACACCATGTCCAACAAACTCCTCCAACCTCGCAGTCTTCTCCTAGAACTGTGCAGCCAAAACTGACACCGCTTATCAACAAACTAAAAACTGACCGCACAGATGTGGCTATGCTTCAAGAAACATGGAAGATAGATCCACACCGTATCAAACGGTACACCACTTACCACATCCCCGCAGTAGAATCACTGTTTGGGGGCAGACCAACATTTTGGAAAGAGTTCCAGGCAGGCTTCCCCTCCTGCATTTCAGTTTCTATTATTACTCCATCTGTGTCTCTGTCTCGCCGGCTGGTCATGAAAGAGCAAATAGACACGGTCCTTTGAGTCAACTCTCCTCATTTCTCTTTCCTATACTATACCCTTTTTTTTCTCCCAGGCTTACTTCTCCGTCTGATCAAAGGAGTTCTTTGCTTGGGTGGACCACTGTACCTTATCACTCTCTCGCTTTGTTTGTGTGGCTGGAACCTTTGCCCATCCCTTCCTCCTGAACCCATGCTGCTGTTACTGGATACAAGTGCTCTGCTACTGCTGGACTGGAGAGATTCCCGGCCACCCCTACGACTCATCATTTGATTGATTGTAAAGACATCCCCATTATTATTCCTAATTGTCTTGTCCATTGCTCTATAAACATATGATCATCTGAAAAGTGGAATTGTTTAAAATTATATTCAGGTGAAGATCTTTGATTTAAATTATATTTTTGGATCGGCGTTTCCGTGGTTTTTGCACCTGAACTCTTCATATATATAAATATATATAAGTCTCACTTTCTATACATACCACTCTCACTTTCTATATATGTATATATATATATATATATATATATATATATATATACATATATGTATATGAGACTGTCTCAAAAGGTGATAAGCAATATGGGACAAAACCTTTTCCATTGTAATGATCAACATACTATCTGCTTATGCATTTGCTCAGGATAAACTGATTTGTTTTTACATGGTGCTTCATTAATCCCAATAGAATACATATTGATTTGAAGCAAATGTCCTTGTGTTTTCAGTGTAACTGTTTCTGTGCTGTTTTGTGTCAATTGTTACAATGGACAACAAATAAAAGAGTAGCTCATATATGTATATATATAGAATGACAAGTTCATATAGAATGACAAGCTTATATATGTATATATATAGAATGACAGATAGAGAAAGAGAGGTGTCGACTATGTTGTTTTTGTGGCGATGCTCGATGACTCCGCCTGCTGATGAGCCTGTGAGGAACGACTGTAGGTGATGGATCATGTGTGAGCCGAGGCTCGACACTGCATTATGAACTCTCACTCAGACAACCACAGCCAGAGCGAGGCCACCATGTTGTGCCTTAACCCCCGCCCCACTCCCCCATCACCCCCACCCCCCCTCCCTCCAACCCCCCTCCCCACCGAGCAACACTTTTTTTGTTGTTCTTTTTTTTTGTGACAAGTTTTTTATTCTGCCCATAACATATAAGCTCCCGTGAGGGTGCTTGTTTTCAACGCTGGACAGCTGTGGTACTGGATTGGTCTGGTCCCGCACTCAGGAGTCTTTACCTGATCTTTCTCGGGCCAACCTTTGCGGTTTTGGGTGTTAGTAGTTTCTATATTAGTTTTTTTTAAATTTTCAAGTTTTTTCCTAACCTGTATATGATAACTTAGCCTACTATGTACATCTACGCAGATGACATACAGGCCTGTGGGAGAGGATCCCATCCCATTGTGGTTTATTACAGCATCCTTTCACCCATGCCCTGTCCTTAGATAGTACACCAGTGTGCCAGAACTCCCCTGGACCCTTCAGGACTGCGACTAGGTGGGATGGCTGTGTTGTATGGTTAGCCATTTCGTATTTCAGGGTGATTCAGATGCATGACCGTGGCCTGCCTGGTTCTGCTTTGGTTTGTGCCAGTACACATACCCAGACGGACTGCGCCCTATGGTGATAGTCATTTCGAATTCCTTAGTACTTAGTAGGGCTAGTTTCCGTATTTGTAATATCTACCATCTTTTCTGGCCGGTCTTTTGCTTTTTGTGCCAGAACACAGCAAGCAGTGACTGCGCCCAAGATCAGGTGAGATATTGTTTCTTCAGTAGGTGGTTGTGTATTATGTTTTCTTTAAGGACCTTTTATAGTGGTCCATGCTTTTGATTGCCCGTTGTTGTGTGGGTTGATTATTCCAGGCATGTGCCGCCATGGCAAACACACTTCTCTCATAAATTTTGGTGTTACTTATTGCTGTCAGTAGCACTGGGGCTGCCATTTGCCTGGTGTCCCTACGGGGGGTTGCTGTGTAGCCTGGTTTTGTGGTGTAATGGTGTGCCAGTATTTTGAGGTGCGTTTCCCTTGTACTTGTTAGTAGTGTTGCATTGCATTTTTTGTGTAATTCGATTGTGGGATATCTTTTGTTCACCTGAAGGCATACTTTGAGGGCTCTATTTTGTAGCACCTGTAGTTTGTTTAATAGTTTAGTATTTCCTCCCATGTATACTACATCGCCATAGTCAAAGTAGGGGAGGCTCATGCCTTTATATATTTTAATTGCCATGCTTTCAGTCATGTAGTATCTGGTGGTGGTAGGGACCCTGCTGGCAGCAATCTCCACTTTGTCTAGTTTTTTCTAAGCTCTTTTTTTGTCAGTTTGTTTGTGTCATTTTTGTATGTCCCGTTTTTGTTGTCCTTTTTTTTATTTTGTGGTAATTGAATTGTATTCATATGTCATTTCTCAGTGCAGTAGGTCTGGCCTTCCGGCCGAAAGTGGTGCATTTATTTACACAAAGGTTTTACATGATTTTTATATCATGATTAAAATGCAAATGATACAATAAGCAAAAAAGGATATTACAGTCGTAATCCTAAAATGGTGTTCTTTATAAAGTGGCTGTGATAGGTCAATATAACCAGATACACTTTTATATAACCTAGTACCTAACATTTCTCTTGAAATTGACCCAATACCAGTCACATATAAATCCCCATTACAATCTGAGACCTCCATTCCACTCATCAAATCAAACAATACAAAGAACTAACAATTACTAATTAAATGACTCAAATAGTATTGCAAAAATTGACATCCAGTGTTCCTGTCACGATCATACCATATCCTTCAGTATATAATGACTTTCATTTATGGGCAAATCAGTGTAGGTATTTACTAGATACCAGCATATTAATTTTGATTAGATCCACTGATTTGCATATATACTGTACATGTATTTGAAAATAGGTATATATATTTTTATATATTTCTTTACAAAAAAGGAAAGAAGGAAAAAAGTGTTTAAAGACAATTCTAAAACCATGCAATACATATTCACTGAAGGCATGATACTTGTATTTGACTGGAATTGTACACAGTTACTACTACAGCTGATACTTCATTTATAAAATGTATAATACTTTTAGTATTAAGGAATTGTATTGTACGGCCGGAAGACTAGTGCTCTGGCACTGACAAGAGATATTATTAAATGAATAAAATACACATTACTAAAAAAAAAAAGATAAGTTGTGTTTTACGGAACAAGTAAAGGGATTTGTGGGTTAGCTTCAGCTTTTTTGTTAGTCAATACAATTAATTGGGCTACTATTGACTAGCCTATTGATTGTATGTCGTAGGTATCTGGAGAATATAAAGATTGGAAATATTGAAAGGAGAGGGAATATGGAGTATGACGCGTTTTATGTTACATTGGAGATCCTAGCAACACATGCGGTCATATGAGGTCATCTATCCCAACACGGAGAATTATGATCACGAAATAGGTGGTTTAATCGGTAGAGCGCGAGCCTCGCGTGCGGAAGATCGGGAATTCGGTTCCGGGTTGAATCAAACCAACGACTTTTAAAATTGTTTCCTAGCCTGGCGCTCAGCATTAATAGGATAGGGCAAGGACTGTATAGCTCAGTGTAAGGATCATGTGACTGACTTGGATATCGGGTAACGGTCCCGGTGGCCTTATTTCCCGGTAGGGCAGCACTATAAAGTCGCCATTAGTGCGAACTGTCACAAGACGGTACCCGTTCGGATATGACCTTAGATGCTATCAGGGCATAACACTCCAACAACCAACGAAAT
The DNA here is from genome assembly GCA_030323885.1 of Branchipolynoe longqiensis. Lineage (NCBI taxonomy): Eukaryota > Metazoa > Annelida > Polychaeta > Phyllodocida > Polynoidae > Branchipolynoe > Branchipolynoe longqiensis. Next base: position 87,987 of record JASIRB010003585.1, read on the forward strand.
AGTGCCTCCCACCGTGGTATTTCATGACATTATCCCAATATGGAACAACACAGTGCTGCTGTGCTGCGACTTCATCTCCTCCATCTGGTACTTACTTTTTCCCACCCACCAAACCCCAGCTTTTCTTTCTTTTTTTCCCCTTTTCCTTTCTCTCTATAGATTCTCTGGATTATGGCAGCATAGTATACGGTTCCGCAAGGAAATCATATATTGGGCTGCTAGACACGATCTGCCACCAGGGACTGCACCTGACCCTTGGGGCCTTCCGCGCCTCACCGGTTCAGAGCGAATGAACCATCACCTAACAACAGGAGAATCAAACTGGCCATGCAATATGTAGTCAATGTAAAAACTAATGCATTGAATCCTGCACACAATTGTCTATTCGAGCAACATGACAAATCCAGGTATAAAGCCAGGCCAAATTACATCCGGCCACTGAGGCTCCGAATGAAACCTCATTTGGAGGCCTTTGGCGTGGACTAGGACATGTTGGAGGATGCCAAAGTCCCAGAACATCCCCCATGGTCGTTGAGGAAGCCATTGATTATCCTCCGACTCATGGAACTGAGGAAGTCTGGGACATATCCACTCGAGTACCAAGGACTGCATGTAGAGATTCAAGGCAAGTTTGCAGACCACCTCTCCATATACACTGATGGTTCAAAAGACCAAAGCCTGGTAGCTGCTGCAGCAAAAATTTGGCATACGCTTGCCCGATCAGAGCTTGATTTTTACTGCAGAAGCCCCAGCACTCCTTCTCGTGTTGGAGTGTTTCGAGGTATCCAACCACACTAACTATGCTATATACAGTGATTCATTCTCTTGCCTGCTGGTTGTTGATGGACTGAAAATTCTAGCATTGGTCATTTATAAAATGAACCAGCTGGCAACAGATCGGTATGACATCCACCTGTGCTGGGTGCCTGGCCATGCCAGCATACAAGGAAACGAATGAGCTGATCGGACTGCAAAGAAGGCCCTGAACTGTGATCTTGAACCATGTCTGATCCCTCACTCTGATCTGAAACCACTAATAGCCAACCACATAAAATCCAAAGGGGCAACATGAGTCGGATGAAAACATTAATAAACTTAAAGAAATTGAACCATCTGTGGGAAAACCACCACAGACTCATGCGAGAGTTTGGCAGGACCAAGTGGTTCTTAGCCGCTGCCGTATTGGCCCCTCATGGCTTACACATGCTTTTCTGCTCAAGGGGGAACCTCCCCCTGAATGTATTGGGTGTCAGACCCTGCTAACACTCAAACACATTTTACTAAGTTGCGTTAATTTGTTGGCCCTGCGACAACAATTCTACACTGCAGACAGTATGCATGACCTTTTCACTAAAGTAAAACAAGAAAACATTTTAGCCTTTTTGAGGGCAGCTGGACTCCACCACCTCATATAGTTTACTAAATAACTTCTATCAATTATTAATCAAACTTTTCTTTTTCTATGGGAATTTGTCTCCCTTGACCACAAATATATGATTGTGAGCTTTCTAATTTAATGAGTGTATATTGGCACATAATTGATTGTCTGCTTTTACATGTAAAAGCGATGGTTTGAAAGAAAAAAAAGAAATTCTCGCCCTGAATATTCCCTATGCTGCCGACACAGCGTAAAGCAACCACCAATCAATCAATCAATCTCTATAGGGTGGAGGGCTCTTTGGGGCTCTTCCCATCCCAGTCAGTCTCCCCCTGATGACCTCGCTCATACCTGACTGGTCCTGACATTTACTGACATGGTTCCGACAATGATTTGTACATTATCCTCATTGTCATTGCATCTACATGTACCTGATATTTACCTCTTGTCACTCCGCATTTTATGCAGAATAAAATATGTTTCTCCACCCTTGCCTCTGTCCCTCCTTCGTTGCATACCCAGACGGATGGCCGAATGAGTTGAGCATCACTCTCCTGTTTTGGGAGATCCCGGGATCCGAACGCATGGGTTTGTGGGTTCGAACGCTGGTCCAGTCAAACCAATGACTTAACACTTTGTACGTCTCGCTTCCTAGCCAGGTGCTCAGCATTATTACGATAGGACAAAGGTTGGCTCAGTGCCAGGATACTGTGACTGGGTGGGATATCAGGTCTCCCAGTGGGGTAGCACTATAAAGTTGCCATGAGTGGGCACTGTCACAAGTCGGTACCCATCCTATTATGACCTTAGATGCTGCCAGGACATGAAACTCCAACAACCAACAAAATAGTACCTCCAACAGTGGTATGTCACAATATTATCCCAATACGGAACACCACAGTCCTACTGTGCTGAGTACCAGGCGAGATGGCAACCATTGTTAATGTCATCGCTCTACCCATCACCCATTCTCGCCTGGTCTCCTGGCAATGCAGATAATGGGCAGTACTGGATGTGATGGCCGAATTGGTAAGAGCGTTGGCTCAGTTCCAGTGCTGGAGTTTGTGGTTTTAAATTCTAGCCGCGTCTAACTAATGACTTACAAAAATGATAGGTGTTGCTACCCACCCTGCTGCTAGGCATTAATAGGATAATACAAGGACTGGTTTTCTTTGTATCAGGATAATGTGACTGAGTGGGATATCAGGTTATACTATCTATATTACCTTTTTCTCTCCAGGCCCCAGCCCCAGCCCCTGCCTGCCTGACCCCTTGCTCCCCCCCCCCCCCTCCCCCCCCCCCCCCCCCCCCCCCCCCGATGCTGATTTCTCAGACCATTACCCACAGGAAGCCGAACCCCGGCCACATGGGACCCCCTTCGGCAGTGCCCATACAGTGCTGGAGATTTACAGTCTCCAAGCGCCAACGTGACTGAAAACCCACAAAAAAGAAAATGAACAACACGGTGGCCTGGTCTTCCAGTGAGGCAGACCACACAGTCGCCATGAGTGTGCCCTACTTTAAGTTGGTATCCATCCTGATATGACCTTAGGCGTTGCCTATGATATACAAATCCAACAAATAGGTTGTTTGTTTGTTTGTTGTTCTTTTACGTCCTAGCAACATCTAAGGTCATAACAAATAGGGACTATATACAATACTCCTCCCTTCTTCCCCATACTCTCTCGATACCCTTCCACCAATCTCCCCAGGTCATCAGCCACAGAGACTTCTAACCCGTCCTTATATGAACTTAGATGTTCCTAGGAGGTAAACCACCAGCAACACGAGACTTCCACCATGGCGCCCTGAGGTCCAAGTTCAAATAAAGAGCTCTTTACCAAAATGTGACAAGCGCCGATCAAAAAAAATGATTTTGCAAGGGGGATGCCAAGCTCGTAGCTCATGCTTTGGAAAATAGCTCTTCATATGTGATGTATAAGACTCATGCGATTATAAAAGGTTGGAAGGGAAGATTCCCTATATTGATCACCCATATGTTATGTGTTACTTTATGGGTAACCCCTTTTCACTGTTAAGATGCAGTGCAGCGAAAACTGTCACTTATTCACTTATATATGAAGAGCTTTGTATATATATGAAGAGCTATTTTCGAAAGCACGAGCTACAAGCTTGGCATTGTCAGTGCAAGCTCAGTTCTTGGATCGACGCTTATCGCATTTGGGAAAAGAGCTCTTCAAAGCTAACGCCAGCCCCTACATTTGATGCTATTGTTTAGTCATCAGTGTAAATCAACACAAAGCCCTTCCTACAAAGCAGTGCACATCAAACCAGACTATATAGGGCGGTATACACATGTAAAGTTGCATCTCCGGTTGTGCGAGCCTTGATTATCAGGGCCGAGTCAAGAGCAGATGACCGCCGTCCTACACCCATGATGCAGCATGATGGAGGAGTCTCTGATGGTTAATCCTCACTGGAGGAGCCCACATATGCTCTACCTGAAGACCATCACTCAACCTCCCCCAGTAACCAGCCTCTGCAGCCTGTGCTGTCTCATTAATAATTCACCATCCGCCTCACCCAAAACCACGATGAGTTACTGGTTTGTTGTTGGAGTTTTTCGTTCTGGCAACATCTAAGGTCAAATCTGGACCGGTAAGAGCTTTTGAGTGCGCGCTCATGGCAAATTTATAGCGCTGTCCCAGTAATCAGGTCACCGGAACATTGACCCAATATCCCACTCAGTCACATTATCCTGACATTGAGCTAACCAGTCCTTGTCCTATCCTATTAATGCCAAGCCAAGCTAGGAAGTGACAAGTATCAATTTTGTAACTCATTGGTTTGACTCGACTGGGAATCAAACTCCTGATCTTCCGCACATGAACCTGTGCTCTACCAATTGGGCCACCCCGTCCAGCCTCTGAATCAATACTCCAATGTTAAATGGCGCCATCACCTTAATATTGTCCACACTCCCTACACACTAATTAATATTGGTTTGTTTGTGTGGGTTTTTCTTTTTCAGAGTTTCTATTAAAAGTTGTTCCCTTAAGGCTGTGTCACAACTCACCAGACTGGGGAAACAGAAAGAAACCGAACAAAGTCTGTTGGTATCCAGCAAAGTTTGGTTTGTGTCCATTGCATATCCGTTGCATATCCGTTGATAGCCTTTGGTATCTGGCCCGATCCGTTACAAGTTTTGAACATGCACACAACTTGGAACGGATGTGCTACTATGGTTTTTGTCCAGTTTGAGTTTGTTTAGTCCGCTTATCATCCGTTGGCTATCCGTTCATGTCCGTTTCATGTCCGTGTCATGTCCTTTCGTCTGGCGGCCTTTGACCCGTTATTGCAAGATTTTGACACATTTTAATACATTTTTATCATGCTCGAACACCACTGGACTCGAAAATTCTGTCCATTGATAAATCCAGCATAGTGTGACAGGCACTTTAGGATGGAAATAATTTGTATTTTGCCGCAATAGCTCAGTAATTTGTTAGTAAAGTTGACCGTGGCAATGCGATGCACTGGTCTCCAGCTTGTGGAGTTTGCTGTCTTTGATGGATATGGACTAGATGAATGTGGACATCAATAATCAGAGGGCAGCACAGCACTACATCTTCGGAAAATATATATATATATATATATATATTTTACTTCGTCCTCTAGCCTCTTGGGTAATTATAGCACAGGGAGAGGTAGCACTTCCACTTGATTCAATTTGCGTTTCCACCTCACCGAGTACAGACATGGAAAAGTGAGCAGTGAATCAGACTTTACCACTACTATTTGTAAGTACACAGAACTCTTACTGCATTTACACCATGATATGTTTGCCACTGCATGAGTGTTTCAATGTTGGAAATGTCTAAGAGACACTTTGTGGAATATTGTGTGCTGTCCTTTGGTGAGTAAATTATTTCAACATTGATGTTAGCATGTTAAGCAACTTTAGGTATTGTTGACATTGACATTGACATTGTCTGTCAATGCAATGTCCTGGATGGACATGTACTAAGCACAGCACAGTTTACACTTCTGTCTGTTTCAATGTTTTTATAGACACACATGAGGTTGTGACTTACATTATTTACGCGTTATTCACAGACTATGTGCATTTATACTAGTGTTGATGGACTCAGTTGAACATTCACATAGTTCACATTGACAGCCAGTCACCGGCCATGAGACCTGATTGACAGCCACTGACAATGTACAGTTGAAACTATACACAGGCAACTTTTTGTAATTTTGACATTGTGCGGGTGTTTTAATGTGGAAAACCTCTAAGATACACTTTGTGGGATAATGTGTGTTGACAACTATTTCAACATTTCATTGACATTGTCGGTCAATACAATGTCATGTTGGTTTGGACATGTGCTGAGCACAGCACAGTATACACTTCTGCCAATCTCAATGTTTGTGTAGTTACAGTATCTACATAATTATGTTGTTTTACACTAGTGGCTGACTAGTGGCAGACTGAGTTGAATATACTCTGAGAACATGTTGACAGCCGGTGACCAGCCATGAGACCCGGTTGGCAGCAGGTGAGACCCGGTTGACAGACATTGCCTTTGACAGCGTACAGGTGACACCACTACTGGGGGTGGGAGCAATTTGTAATTTGACTACATGTTGACTTTAGTAATACAGGTATGTGGTTGCTATTTATTGTAGCATGGTTTTAATTTGTGACTTGGTGTGAGGAGGATGCCCACCATTCACATGACTTTGGGTCTGGGGAATGAGTGCTTTACACTACTACCTTACCCCACTAGTGCCATTATTGACTCCTTTTGGTGCACATATGCTGTTTATATATATATATATATATATAAAGGACACATGTTTCAGTAGACTGAGTATACATATTTGGAATAATGTGATAGGATCCGCATGGAATCCTACCAGCCTGGATCGACTGGTCACAGCTGTGTAAACTTGACTATTGAACATGTCTGCCCAGGTCATGTGCTCCCAGGGGCTCTTTCCACTTTGAGAGTTATGCTGACCTTTATGTTGATTTACAGGGAGTGTGACTTGGTAGGCAACCGGTGACGGGTTGCTGCTGTCAGATCACGCACCAGGAAAGGGGTGATCTTGGACACCTGACCATGCACATGACCATGCCAGACCCCCGAGGGCTGGTAAAATGGTTATCAGATTAGGCAGTTAAAACTGCCAGTCCCCTGTGGATTGATCATTATGAGACAACAGACCAGGCACCTGACATTGCCAGTCCCCAAAAGCTCTTCCATGACACCATGAACAATCCGGTTCATTGTCATATGGACATCGATGCTTCAGGGCACTATAGAGCTGTAATCAGACGGATTGCAAAGCTCATCTATGATACCATGAATAAACCAGTTCATTGTCATATGGAAATAGGTGCTATGAGGCACTATGCACACTATCACACTTACAAGTCGTGACACTATTCACAGAGCTGTAATCAGACGGATTGCAAAGCTCATATATGACACCATGAACAACCAGGTCATTGTCATATGGACATAGATGCCATGCAACACTATGCATACTACCACATTAATGGCCCTTCAGGGCGGTAAGCCCATAACCCATATGGACATGGGAGTCATGGGCATGAAAACCCCATACAGTTGTGTATATGTACAAATACATACTACTTTTTAATAGTTGTGAATTCTTACACTCTGAAAATGGAACTTGAAAATCATGAGCAGGTAAACCCCAGAAGTAGGCACGTATGTACATAGTTTTGATTTCACTCTATGTGATCCCCCTGTATGATTGTATAGGGAAAGCCTATTTAGGTCTTATTGGCAGGGTCGTTCTAGTCCAGTAGTTGGCTGGGTGTTACACAATGCCCCATTTTAGTACAACTCACATTGTTACTATAATAGACATTCCAAGTCATTACACTGGTTTGTTTGTTGTTGTTTTACATCCTAGCAACATCTAAGATCATATCAGGATGGGTACCGACTTGTGACAATGCGAACTCATGACGACTTTATAGCACTGCCCCACTGGGAAACCAGGCTGCCAGCACCATGACCTAATATCCCACTCAATCACATTATCCTGACACTGAGCCAACCAGTTCTTGCCCTATCCTAATTATGCCGGGCGCCAGGATAGGAAGAGACAAATATCAATTTTTTAAGTCATTCGTTTGACTCGACCAGGATTCAAACCCACAAACTCTTGGGTTTGGATCTCCCGATCTCCCAAAACAGGAGCATTACACTGGCACTCAGTGGCCAGGCTACATATATATATATATATATATATATACTACTAGCTGTTTAGGATGCATTGACAGACATAGTCTGACTGGGGGGCCAGCGATCCAGCTAGGGTAGGTGTAGGTAATTAACCATGCGGTAATCAACTCTATTGGCTGTGGCTATGATTGAGTGTGATAGGCACAAGTATACACTCCTTACTGGCTGTCTAGACAGATCCAGATCAGCAGACATTTAAAGCCTGACATACACCTGTCAACAATGGACATACCTTGGGCAAGTAAGGAAGACACACACATGCTTAACTAAGCCCAACATACAACTTCCAATGGGCAGTTGTTTAGCGGACTGTAATACAAAGGGGACAATTATTACTGGGTGTTGGCTTTTCTTAGGAACCTCCCTGCATTTGTATAGTGTAGATTTTAAGATGGAGGGAAATTTTAACTTCCAACTTAGAATGTGCATATTACCTGACTTGTATCTGTTGGATCAGCAGATTTAAATGCATACCGTCTAAGAGACAAAGTGATTAGTAAAATCCACTTTTGAAATTATTTCACCGATTAAATAGGACAAGGAGTTCATGTTTTTACAAATTACTCAATAAATCCATACAATATAACATTGCTATGACCAGTATGGTTCAGTTACAGCTGCACACATACATTTACATCAATAGCTAATAATTACGTCATAGGTTACACAGTGCCCTATAATGTAATAGGAAGCGGTCACAGCTGAATCAATGTTGTAGGCATCTATAGTGGCTTCAGTTGTTGCTTAATGTAACCTAAGCTTGACTCAGATGAGAATGACCAGATGGGATGGCTGAATGAGTTAGAGCGTCCGCCTCCTGTGCTGGTAGACCGTGGGGTCGTGGGTTCGAGTCCCGGTCGAGTCAAACCAATGACTTTAAAATTGATACTTCCTCGCCGATCATCGCCGTCCACCAACGTGTACCAACGCGCGCCTAACGCGCTCGTAAGGCTTCCTGATGTATACCAATGTTGTGGCAAAAAATCACACACGTCGACGCGCGTTGGCAAAAAACGTCGTAATGTGACAGCACCATTACATTCTGTGCTGTACCCACTGTAGCCATATCACTATTATAGCGAAGCAACTATAGGACTATATTGAAAGTTGTCCTACCAGTCAAACAGTATAACTATGGGTACCATTAAGAGAGGGTGATTGACCACCTCATATGGCACTGAGCAGACTCGGTGACCAAATCGGAAAGAACACAGATTTCCCCTGCAGAAAGAG
>JASIRB010001459.1:0-43069 GCA_030323885.1 Branchipolynoe longqiensis
GATTTAGGATTACTTATCTTTGGTATTTGTGTGACAGTAGCTATTTTCCATTTATCTGGGAATACACCTGTTTCAATGACAAGGTTGTAAAGATGTGTAAATTCATTTATTAGTATGCTAATGGCAGTCTTAATGAAGGCTGGATTTATATTCATCATACCAGATGATTTATATGGTGAAAGTTCCTCAATCTTGGTGAGTACTTCTTCTCTTGTTGTTTTCTCAAGATTGTATTCATGTTGATTTGCGACTGGGTGATAATTTTGTGGATACTTGGTTTTTTGTTTGAATTTCTTGGCGAGATTTGCCCCAATGTCTACAAAATAGTTGTTTATTACTTCAGCTAACTGACCATCAGGTACTCGCTCACCTGTGCTGTCATCTACTATGCTGTTTATCTGTGGTTTAGCTTCTGGTTGAATTTGACTTAGTTCATACCAGATTTTCTTAGGATTCTGGTTGTGCTTTATGGCTTGATCAATGTAGTACATAGATTTTGCTTTCCTCACCTCTGTTCTGGCCTTGCTTGCTAAGCATTTTGCTATAAACTGGTCTCCTGGGTCTTTGGTCAGGTCAGCCATTTGCTTAAAATAATCTGTCCTTTTGTAGTTCTATCAGTTCACTGGTGATGTAAACAGCCGTGTTCTCTTTTATTTTTAGTTCAGTCATCGGACAAAGTTTATCTGCTGCAAATATCTTCTCAAATATCCCAACATTTGTTGGGATCCTGTTCTTCAAATATTGTAGTGGGGTTATAATTCTGCAAGATTATCCTAAGTGCATCAGTTGAAAAGTTTCTATATGTCCTTCCGCAGTATGTGGTGGTTTTTAGGTTGTTTCTGGGTTTCTTTTTGATAATATAGACTGGCTTATGGTCACTGACAGTGTAGTTAAGGACCCCTGCTTGAGTGCAATACTTGATGTTAGTAAAGGCTAAATCGATTGTGGTTGCAGTAGTTCTAGTTGACCTAGTTGGTTTATCTATCAGCTGGAGGAGCTCATGTTCTGAAGCAAATTGATTTATGATTATGGCTGGTAGCTTTCTCTTCGCACTACAGTCTGCATTGAAGTCACCTATCAGTAGGGTCTCATACTTGTCTATGTCATCTATTTCACTCATCACATTGCTCAATTCCTCGAAGGCCTGTTTAACACTTCCATCTGGTGGTCTGTACACATTTCCAATTAGGATCTTTGAATAAGGCCTTGTTACAACTACCCATTGTAGTTCCAGCACAGCATTTGAAATATTTTTATCTGCATATCGATATTAGAATCTACTTGTAGAGAATTTCGGCAGTAAATTCCTAGTCCACCTCCAGCTTTGGCTTGCCCATTTAGATGTTTTGCTTTTCGATCATACCTAAGGAAGGTGTAGTTTGTTATTGAAGTTAGTTTTTTTTCTATAAGGCTATTGAGCCATGTTTCTGATACTGTGGCAGATAAATTCTTAATTGTTCTATTTTATGTGTGAGACTACGTACATTCAGGTGTGCTATTTTGAAACCTGGCAGACCCTTCAGTTCGTTCAGAGGAAGCCCACCCAGCCACTTGTCCCATGCTCATATCCTCTGCACACTGTCCCCCGGTACACAGGTCCCCCCCACATTAAGGACACAAATAAAATCTTCAAAAATGTTTCTGTGAAGATAAATAGCTTATTTAAGCTGATATGTACCTAGATGACTTTGGCACCAGTATTTGCCCTCCTATGATTTTAGAGGGGTTAGCTAGAGTATTCAGTTTGAATATTATCACGCATCTCTGTAGGTTCTGGGTATTGATTAGCAAGAAGATTGCAATGGGTAGCAGGGTGTCAACTATATGTCATGCAATTTAGTGTAAGGTACTGCCTGGGTTATAAATCCGTGGATTAGTTGATTACAATGCCCTAACTTTTATGAGGTGCTAGAGGAGAGATGGAAGGGAAACAATATGGAGCTATAACAAGTTTAGTGATGGACTAACTGGGCATCCATACACATACACATAAACCTCAACCACATCACACACAAAACAACTATCAAAAATAAGACACAGGCAGTATCTGCAGGACTAGGTAAGCCCATACACATAATCATGAACACTTTGATATGAACACAGTTGATAAGGAAGCTAGTATGAAGTCCAATATCAGGATAGTATATGGAGTGTTTCTAAGGCAGGACTAGGTAGGCCTATATACAAAATGATGAATACTTAAACTTAAAGGGGTACACCTCCTCTCATAGTTATATGAGGAACAGTTGATGAGGAAACCAATAAAGTCAAAGTTCAGGGCAGGGCAGAGTATGCAGTGAACCTCCAATGCAGGACTAGGTAGACCTATGCTCATAACCACGAACACTGGACATTTAGTGGGATACGCAGAGTTATACAAGGGACCATTGGCAAAAATCATGAGAATGTCATCTAAGGTCGGGACGGCATAAGTAATATGTGCCTAAGGCAGGACTAGGTAGGCCTATTCTTATAATCATGAGCACCTAAGCTCAAAGGGATGGACCTATATTCATAGTTACACAAGGAACAGTAGACCAATGAGCTAACATATAATCCAAGACCAGGATGGTATATGCAGTGTGTTTCTAAGGCAGGAATAGATAAGCCCATACCAATAATAATGAATACTTAAACTTAAAGGGATACACCTACATTCATAGTTATACGAGGAACAGTTGACAAGGAAGCTAATACATAGTCTAAAATTAGTATGGTATATGCAGTGTTTCTAAGGTAGGACTCCGTAAGCCAATGCTCACAGCCATGAACATATAATGGGATACACATACATTCATGGTTATACAAGGAACCATTGGGAAGCAAGCAAGAACCCAGTCTAAGGTCAGGACAGCATAAGCAATATGTGCCTAAGGCGGGACTAGGTAGGCCTATTCTTATAATCATGAACGCTCAAGGAATAGACCCACATTCAATTACACAAAGAACAGTTGACAAGGAAGTCAGAACACAGTGCAAGGTCAGGGTGGCATAGACAGTATGTGTCTAAGGCAGGGCTAGATAAGCCCATATATACGTAATCATGAACAATTTGATATGAACAGTTGATAATGAAGCTAGTATGTAGTCCAATATTAGGATGAAGAGCTAACCCAAAGGGGTACACCTACACTCATAGTTAAACAAGGAACAGTTGACAAGGAAGCCAATACAGTCTAAGTTCAGGATGCTGAATGCAGTGAACTTCCAACGCGCGACCAGGCAAGCCTATGCTCATATTCATAACCATGAACACTTAATGGGATACACATGTATATCCATAGTTACACAAGGAACCATCAAGAAGGTCAGGACGGCACAAGTAATATGTGCCTAAGGCCTAGGTAGGTTCTAGTCGTATAATCTTGAACACCTAAGCTCAAAGAAATACACCCACACTCACAGTCACACAAGGAACAGTCGACAAGGAAGCCAGAACACAGTGAAATATCAGGACGGCCTAGGCAGTATGTGTCTAAGGCAAGAGTAGGTAAATCTATGCTCATAGTCATGAACACCATTGTCTTCCTTCGCTGTCTGAAGCACAAAAAGCACACATGATACTGGCATCACATACTCATGCTGCTGTACTATCATAGCCCAACATGGTGTCTCAGCTTTGATTAGTGCCTCTGAACTTTACTAGTATCATCTTGAAAACACAAGAGGATATGGGAGAACATGTTCTGCCAAAACAGTCAATCTAGGAGTCAGATTGGGGTGTAGTTCCAGAGTAAGTCTGCATATATTGGATCAGTTTTCAGACTGACGGGAGACTCTAAGACTTTTGCGCTTAACAGCCAATGCCATACCCAGCTTGTTAAGTCCCTTGTATGATTTATCCCGTACCTCACGACTATGTAGCGTAGCTCCGATCCCGTAGTATGAATTGGAAGTGGCCTCATTTAATGGCATGTCTCCCGTCTCAATCAAATACCCTGCCAGGTGTGGATTCTGATCAAATTTCTTGTTTACAACCAATGCAAGCACTTCATCACGTTTAGCACGCCACTCCGGTGACTCCGTGAGCTGGTCTGCTATGCGCTTGGCCTCCAAAGCTGTTGACACCAGGGCAATCTGTTCAACCCGGTCTCTGTCATCAGCCATTTTGCACTTGATTGCCTGAAACATATGTTCTGCTGTTGGGTATGCAACCCCTTCATGTAAAATAGGAGACCGGGCAAAATTGGATAGGTAGGAGTGTTCTGAATGGAAATAAATCTCTCCATCCCGATTAATTGTTTTTGCCTTAGCCAGTGAGAAGTGGGGTGGAAGGGAGTTGAGCTCAGTGTGCTTATATTTATGCCCATCAATGATGACACCATCTCCATGCACCCGCACCTCTGCACCAGCTGACCTGGCGAGTGCCGCAACCGACCTACATTCATCTCTCATTCTCCAGGTCAGTTGGGTGACATCATCACTCAGGTAGATACCTTTATACAGCTCACTATTTTTAAGCTTAGAACGTGCAAAATAAAAGGCATTTCTTTCATTTGCATTTTTGAAAACAATCACAATTGGGCGAGGACGGTCGGGAATCCGCAGTCGGTGCACCCCAGGGGCCCCCAACCTCAGTTTCCCGATCCTGTACACTGACAATATTGCCGGACATTCAAGGGCCATTGCAGGAACGAGATGTGCAGCCAGATCATATACATATTGGTGTAGATTTTCTGCACCCTGTTCCGGCTTACCATCTATCTTGATGTTACCCAACTTAGATTGGTTCTCCAGCTCATTGATCCGGTGCTCCAACCGCTTGTTTGATTCTCGAGCAACCATCAGGCTCTGCTTAGCAAACAACAGGGATCGTCTATCAGCCTGCTGTTCCCGGCGGCTAGTTTCTAGGAGGGCCATCAATCTGCTCATGTCAGCAGCAGCCCTGTCGCGTATATCATCAACCACATGCACTATATTCAATAGTTTGACTTCCATACTGGCATCAAGTTGATCCATCCTGGCCAACATTTGTGCCAGCATAGAATCATTGGCATCATTGGCACTTGGGTAGTCCACATTTTTGGCAGTATTAATCCGGGCTGGCGAAGTTGTGGTGGGTTGTGCCACCTCCGACTGTGACAGTGATCCTGCCTTCCCACGCGTCCTGGCCTTGTCAACCTGCTGCCTCTGCGACATGCTGAGATGGATCGTGATCTATGAGTGAATGACAATGACACTGGATGCCCAATACCTTCACTTGAGTGCAGATTCGACTCAGATTTGCTGCTGTTGGTTCAAAGTTCAATTTCCTTGCCGTTGGCCACACATTCAAAATTAATAGAAATCCGGAACCCTAACCGTATAAATTTAATATAATCTATTCGCTGAATATGTTTTCTATATGTTTACCAAGCGATTCGCCCCCAGGTGGTGTGGTTTCAGAGATATTTCACCCCCTCTGTATGAAGATCGCTCACCACCATTGACAATGCCTTGAGCCCGCCGGCACGCACAGCACAAAATGTCTATTTCATTCAAAATCAATAGAAATCCAGAAACCCAACCATATAAATTTAATATGATTTGCCGTTTGTTTACTCTAGCTGATAACGCATGTGTTTACTCGCGCGTCATTCCCGATTCCCGTATTATAATAATCCAAGTAATCCAAGCTTGTTTAAACCAGTTTAAATAATCCAAGCCCATTATCACGTTAGTAGTAGTACTGCGGGTGCCTATTATCGCTCAGACGAGTCACCAGTACACCGCCAAAACCCACAAACAGCACACATTCCACAGTTTAATAATCCACGTTTAAATAATTCAAGCACACATTCCATGGTGTGATAATCCAAGTTTAAGTAATCCAAGCTTGTTTAAATTAGTTCAAATAATCCAAGCCCATTATCGCGTAGAGTACTGCGGGCACCCATTATCGCTCACACGAGTCACCCATACACCGCCAAAACCCACAAACAGCACACATTCCACGGTGTAATAGTCCAAGTTTAAATAATCCAAGCTTGACTTCTGCCAGACACCCCTTTCATCTTTGACTCTTGCAAATATGGTTAGTTACTGTCCGTTAGAGAAGTATTTTTCCGTGATTTTACTCCGCGCCGATGGAGAACGTCTTTTCACCCACGTGCCAACATCCTCCTCCATATAATACATACCTCTTTTGATTCGGGAACTGTTTTGTTTGATATATCAATGCAATACAAGATGTTAGTAAGGATCCAACCATGTCCCATGTCATGTTACAAATGGCTCACTGTAAACCCAGATAGCACACAGCCGTCGGGCCGACGTCAGCCCAACGGTGGAAACCGCCGCCGGGCCGACGTTGTTTTGTCCAACCTCCCACCGTCGGCTTGACGGCGGCTGCCGTCGTCGGCCCGACGGTGGGAGGTCGGACAAAACAACGTCGGCCCGACGGCATCTGCCGCCGTAGGCCCGACACAATATATTTGTTCAAAATTAATAGAAAACCTTATAAATTTAATATAATCTTTTTGGTAAACATGTTTTATATATGTGTACCAAGCGATTTGTTTCTACGTGGTGTGGTTTTAGAGATATTTTACTTTTTCTCTATGTTAGTGAAAAGTGAAATATCCCTAAAACCGCACAACCTATTAACAAATCGCTTGGTACACATATAGAAAACATCTTTACCAAAAAGATTATACTAAATTTAAAAGGTTTTCTATTAATTTTAAATAAATATATTGCGATGGCGTTTGCTGGAAAAAACCAAGATGGCAGTGCTTCGTCAACATTCCGTACCGGATAATTCAAATCGTATTAACACAAATAATTCCATTAATACGTCGTAATAAATTACAAAACTTTTACAAAATAATCTAAACATATTACTAAACAAACCTGTTAAATAATTCCTTAAAATTCCTGCGATTTCTGGAGTTATTTGTAGAAAAAGAACATACTTTTGAAACATTTTGTGGTATATATTAAATACATATAGTATTGCTAACATAATTAATAACAAAAGGCAACAATAATTATTTGACTTACTATTTAAAAAAAAGAAAGAATTTATTATGTCCTACGTAACACGGAGACCAGATATGTGGTACCCAGTTTCAAAGAATGACCCAAGTCGTGTAGTTACGCTCATGTGGCGCCAACCAGCGTTGATCACTTAAGTTAAAACACAGTTATAACCATAATCATCGGCTTCTTATATAGTGATATAGGGATTGGTAGACAGGAAGTGTGAACACTTATTTGTCTCTCATTTTTGCTTGAGTGCAAGTAATTAGCAACACAAGGAATAAATTAGTAGCATGTGGTGAATAAGTGGTCAAATTTCCCTGTATCATCAGCCCATGCTTTTTCAAATCGGTTCTTGAATGAATTTATTGAGCCGGCATCTATAACATTTTGTGGGAGACGGTTCCATATATTTATGATCCTGTTTGAGAAATTGTGTTGCCTTAATTTTGAAACGGCTCTGGGTTTTACTAGTTTGAGAGTATGGCCCCAGCTGCCTTCTCTTTTATTCAAGGTGAAAAATTGGTTCATATCTATTTTATCAAAACCTTTCATAATTTTAAATACTTCAATTATGTCACTTCTTTTCCTTCTGTAGGAAAGGGTAGGAAGTTTCAATTTCCTGAGCCTTTGTTCATAGGGTAAGTCCTTTATAACTGCAACTAGTCTCGTTGCACGTCTCTGAACCTTTTCGATCTCCAGAATATCTTTCCGAAAAATTGGGCTCCAAATTTGTGGACAGTATTCCAAAATTGGCCTAACAAGAGACTTAAATAGAATGAGAAAATTGTTCTTGTTGAGGCGATGGAAGGTTCTTTTAATTATTCCTACTCTCTGGTTAGCGTTTGAGATGATAGTCCTCATGTGTTTCTGAAAGGAGAGTTGGCAGTCGAAGGTTACATCCAAGTCCTTTTCATAGCTATCTTGTTGCAGGACAGTGTTCTGCATAATATAGGCATAATGAGGATTATTTTTCCCGTAATGAATAATTTTGCACTTTTTTTCATTGAAGGGCAATTGCCATTTCTCAGACCATTGTGAGAGTTTCAGAATATCCTCTTGTAAGAGATTTTTATCTCTTACGTCTTTTATTGCTCGAAAGACCTTTGTGTCATCCGCAAATATTTTTAG
The DNA here is from genome assembly GCA_030323885.1 of Branchipolynoe longqiensis. NCBI lineage: Eukaryota > Metazoa > Annelida > Polychaeta > Phyllodocida > Polynoidae > Branchipolynoe > Branchipolynoe longqiensis. The sequence goes on from JASIRB010001459.1 coordinate 8,092, forward strand.
GTTTGATGAGACACTGCCTGGCAGGTCATTTATAAATATTATAAATAATATTGGTCCCAGCACACTTCCCTGAGGTATTCCTGAGGTCACATTCTTAAAGGAAGATTTTTTATTACCTACAACTACCCTTTGCTTTCTCTCAGAGAGGAAGTCCTGTATCCATTCAGAAATTGATCTGGATATTCCCAGAGCTTTGACTTTGTTTAATAGTCTTTTGTGGGGCACACTATCAAAGGCTTTGGAGAAGTCCAGATAGACGGTGTCCCATGCCAGGCCATGATCCAGCCAGTCAGTCCAAATTTCCATCACTTCTAGTAGTTGTGACAGACAAGATTTTCCTCCAGTGAATCCATGTTGGTCCGGAGATATCAATCCTAGTTTTTCCAAGTGTTCTACGACACCGTCTCGGATTATTCTTTCTAGCATTTTACAGCATAGGGAGGTTAAACTCACAGGTCTGTAATTTGATGCCAGGCGTTTTGGTACATTTTTATGCAGGGGTTTTACTTCAGCATCTTTCCATTGTTTGGGTATTTTCCGTTCAAATAGGTCCAATTTGCTCAGAACACTCTTTGATGATTTTTGCATGGATCCCATCTGGCCCAGGTGCCTTGGAGACATTTAGTTTTTCAATTAATTTGTCAACTTTATCGTCTGTTATGTCAACGTCACTGATGAATTCTGTGACTCCTGAATCTGGAGAGGGTGGGATATTATTCGTATTTTCATTGGTAAACACACTGACGAAGAACTCATTGAGTAGTTCAGCTTTGCCTTTATCGTCTACGATTAGTTCCTCATCACTATTGGCTAGAGCTGGTATGCCATTGCCATTTTTTGATTTATGTGAAGCATAACTCCAGAAATTTTTCGGGTTATTTTTAATGTCTTCGACAATTTTGTCCTCAAAAGTCTCTTTGTGTCCACTGACAATGTCATTTGCGGCATTCCTAGCGATAGTGTATTTTTCCCAATTTTCCAATGTCTTATTATTGAAGTAGACATTCCATGCTTTGTTTTTCAATTTTCTGGCAGTGGTAATATCCCTGGAGTACCTAGGAGGTTGTTTTCTGGTTGTGAATTTTCTTAGTGGTACGTGCCTTTTGATAGCACCTGATAGCACATTTTGAAACAGGTCCCAGCACTCTTGCACATTTTTCTCCTTAAATTTATTTAGCAAGTCATGGGACATGATATCATTACTCATGGCAATGTAATCCCCTCTATAATATGAGTATCTTAGTGGGATGGTCTCATTTTCTGTTTTAACATCGACTTTGAAGGATATGACAGCATGGTCACTCTTTCCGATCGGGGCACCTATCCTGATGTTATCTATGAGATTATCCTTATTGGAAATGACCCAGTCCAAGGGATTTGGGGTCTCATTTCCTCGGAACCTGGTTGGTTCCTGAATAAATTGTTGCAGGAAACAGTCATTTAGGTGGTCGAAAATAATCCGCGCATAATGGTCATCACGGCAATGCAAGATGCCAGTGGCCCAGTCGATTTCTTTTAAGTTAAAATCCCCAACGATAACCAGGTTATCATGTTTCATTTCTCTTACCTCATTGACTAATTCTAGAAGAGCATTATTGTTTTGCTCATTGCTAGATGGGCTACGGTAAATACATCCTAAAATGGTTATGACTCCTTCAGTAAGAATTTCGCACCAAATTGATTCATCAAAAACTGTTTTTGGTGTGAAATGAGTTGCTATCAAATGATTTGCAACGTACATTATCGTACCTCTTTTCTCTAATGAGTTGGTAAGTAGATGTTTGTTTGTTGTTGTTTTACATCCTAGCAACATCTAAGGTCATATCAGGACGGGTGGTAAGTAGATAATATCCATTTATTTCCAAGCTTATTTTACTGATCTCGTACAATCTATTTTTTGGACATACTTCGTTGACGCATATAATGTCAGGTCTCAATGAACTGATTTCAACTTCCAGTAATGACTTTTTAGTGCTAGTTAAGACATCTATGTTGGTGTACTTAACTTCTAAGGTTTTTATTTTTTTACTATTCTATGATCTATTTTGCCTGACCTGGCTTTCTTATTTTTAATTCTTTCATGTTCCAGGGAGGACCTCGGACCTTGTATATATCCACTTTTTTGACCGATCAGAATTTTCTTTAGCAGCTTGTACATGTTCGCTAAGAGTTTTACGATCTTCTTTGTCGAGATCGTAACATACTCCTAAGTTCTTTACTTTATCGGGAGCATACTGGAGTTTGTTCAAGTTGCTCATAACAGATTCCTGTGTTTCAACTGAGTCGAATATAACTTTGATAGGTACCCCAGAATCCGCCGGGAGCGCCACTGTCTCTGTACCAATAAAACTGGTACAACTTTTTGCGACCTCCTGAGCAGCACAGTCATGTCAGAAAACGGTACCACACATGAAGCTCAGGCACACTGCATTCATTCCTACATCTGTTTCTGAAGCACCAAAGACTTACGCATAGATAGAGACTATTTTCAGTGTTGTACGACATTTGAAAGACATTTTACTAAGCCATTAAAGTCTTCAGATGCAAAAATCGGAGGCAAGACTGCCGGGAATGTGCATGTTAACTATCAGAATGTGAAACTTTAGCATCTTTTCTTCCTAAAAATAGTCATACAATGACTACAACTGGAATCGCAACTCTAGAATCTGGCGGCCAAAAGTTGGCGTCAGGCAGTTTTGACTGGATTCTCTAGGTCAGAATGTTATGGCTGGGGTGAATGAGTCATCACACAGCCTATTATGCATCATCACAATGCATCTGATCATCACCCAATTTTTATGAAAATTGGTCAATACATAGAAAACAGGTATACGAAAATGAATATGGTAGATTAAAAAATTAATATCCTCAAATAATAATAAATATTCATGATTCTCGGCCGGAGCGAAAGTCGGGTAAATACTGTGATGTGCACATGCCTAATACTCATTGGATAATAGGAGTAGAGCTTAGCGGATTGCACCAATGTAAAGAGCTCATTCTAAAGGTTTTAAATACAAAGTTTCATGTTATTCTATAAACAACTACAGACGCTAAACGGACATGGAGGTGGGAGTGATTGTATTATGGTTGCCATGGAAACCTACATTTTCCTGTGATCTATTTTTTTAATATAAGTTTTTATAAGTTGGGGTGAGTTGGAGTACGAAGAAGAACCTTGGTGTGAAGTTTGATCAGGATGTGATCATTAATAAAGAAACTACAAAGAAATGTGTTTATAATTAGTCTATTTGTGAGCCCTAAATAAAGCACTTCTCTAGTGCATTAGCTAATACAAAAAATCTTAAATTCAACAAACTTCAAATGCACATATCTCATTCAATTTTTTGAATATCTTAAAAATTCAAAAAGCATATTGCTTTTGATTCATTGGAGCTTCCAATGAAATTATAATTTGAATGTTTGGAATAATTTGAAAATTTTACAGAGAGGTCTGTTTAATTTCTGACCCTCCTTATATTATTTCTGACCCTCCTTCTGATTTTGTAAGGCTTTTTGGATAAAAGATTCACCCCGTACTTGCATTAAAGCACAACTAGTACAAGTACCGGGTGAATCTTTTATCTAGATGTTAGTAAGTTAGTCACTGGGTCTGGGGTAGATACGTGACTGGGGTAGATTAGATACCGTATTACTGTACGGGGAAGGGGTGAATCTTTCCTGGCCTAATCTTTTATCTAGCCCTGGACTAGGTTACATGTAGTAGGGATGAATTTTTTATCCAGTTATAATACCAATGTATCTAGTTCATGGTCCACAGTATGGTGTAGGGGATAATAGCATATTTACCTTGTGTAATGTCAATGTTTGGTAGTTTCCGACGTGTTATGAGTAGGCGATAATAGAGGAAGTTGGTGGCGACAGCGCACTCCTCGATCATGTGACGCGGCCGCTTTCAGGGTCCGTCTCGGAGGCGCCTCGGCGACGTCTCGGCGATGCTTTTTGGCCTATTTCCGTTCAGGCTGCGTCTCGGAGCCTCGAAAATGGCCGCCGCATGCAGTGGTTTCATCCAATCAGTGGCGTTCCTGGCGGTTAGTGTTGAACAAGCTTTGAGTTTGCCGGTATGCGCAGTGCAAAACATTTGTTTTTATTCAAAATTAATAGAAATACAGAAGCCTAACCTTATCAATTTAATATAATCCTTTTGGTAAACATGTTTTCTATATGTGTTCCAAGTGGTTTGTTTCTATGTGGTGTAGTTTTAGAGATATTTAACGTTTTCTGTATGAAGATTGCTCACCGCCATTGACAATGCCTTGAGTTTGCCGTACGTGTAGTGCAAAACGTGTATTTTATTCAAGATTAATAGAAATACAGAACCCTAGCCATGTAAATTTAATATAGTCTCAGTGTTAAATATGTTTTCTATATGTGTTCCAAACAGTTTGTTTCTATGTTGTGTAGGTTTAGAGATAGTTAAAGTTTTCTGTATGAAGATTGCTCACCGCCATTGACAATGCCTTGAGACGTTGAGTTTGCCGTACGTGTAGTGCAAAACGTGTATTTTATTCAAAATTAATAGAAATACAGAACCCTAGCCATGTAAATTTAATATAGTCTCATTGTTAAATATGTTTTCTATATGTGTTCCAAACAGTTTGTTTCTATGTAGTGTAGTTTTAGAGATATTTCACTTTTTCTGTACGAAGATTGCTCAAGGCCATTGACAATGCCTTGAGTTTGACAGCTGTGTCATATACTGTTCAACAACCACCACTTGGAGCGCCACAGTCGGCAGCTCTTACACGGTCTAGTATGGGATTTGTCCCTCTCATCTGTTTATATACACGCTCTCTGTTCAGACTAGCCTGACGTCACGGGCGCCTCCGAGGCGCCTCCGAGACGGAGCCTGAACGCGGCCCCCGTAGATTTAAAAAAAGATGCATCCCGACCCAGAGTATGGGTGAATGGTAACCTAATCTAAATTAGAGCAAACATGTTTTGGCATTTAATCAAACAAACAAAAAAACAGGAAGTCCTGACCGAGTGTTTATCTATAATCATGAATTTTAAATGGCAAAGCAGTTTTTGCTCTAATTTAGACAAGGTTAGGTAGGTTGCCATTTTACCCACACTCTGATTTGTTATTTATTTAGGATTCGGTGGTGTTTGTATTTAAATATACAACAAATCCTCTGCTCGTCCCAGTGGCCAGTTGTTGGAGGGTGGAAAACGTTGCTTTCGATTATTTTCTGATGCATACACATGTTATATTTAACTTATAACTATTTCCAACTGACTTCACTGAAATTGGCTTTTGACATCCTAGTGTATTTTGGCGATAATATGGAGTACATTAGAATTTGTTATATAGGCCTTATCTTCTAGGAAATAACAAAAAAAAATCACAAAACCTTTAGCTTAGCGAGAATGAATTATCAGTGTATCAGCGTACCACTAACAAATTTCAACGGTGGGCATTCATCCTTCCCAGGTGGTCTAGTGGTTAGGATTCGGCGCTCTCACCGCCGCGGCCGGGGTTCGATTCCCCGTCTGGGAATAAGGCATTTTACGTTTCTTTATTATTTAATGTTGATACTTTAATCATTGTGGGGCTATTTCTCCCCCCCCCCCCCCCCACACACGCTTTCGTAGTTATATTTGTAGGTAAGGACTATGGTATGTTACCGAAAAAAAAGGAAGTTTACTGCAAAGCCAAAGATATTAAATTTATACCATTGTCATTGACATTGTAGAAAGCAGAGTAGTATCAGAGAGCGTATATATAAACAGATGAGAGGGACAACTCCCATACTGGAGCATGTAACATCTGCCGACTGTGGCGCTCCAAGTGGTGGTTGTTGAACAGCTTAAGCATATGGGCAAACCTCAAGGCATTTTCAATGGCAGTGAGCAATCTTCATCCAGAAAAAGTGAAATATCTCTAAAACTACACCACCTAGAAACAAACTGATTGGAATAAACATAGAAAACATGTTTATCAACAAGATTTTATTAAATTGATATGGTTAGGGTTCTGGATTTCTATTAATTTGGAATAAAACTGACGTTTTTCACTACGCGTACGGCAAACTCAAGGCATTGTCAATGGTCGTGTGCAATCTTCCTACAGAAAAAGTGAAATATCTCTAAAACTACACCACCTAGAAACAAACTGATTGGAATACACATAGAAAACATGTTTACCAACAAGATTATATTAAATTGATATGGTTAGGGTTCTGGATTTCTATTAATTTGGAATAAAACTGACGTTTTTCACTACGCGTACGGCAAACTCAAGGCATTGTCAATGGTCGTGTGCAATCTTCCTCCAGAAAAAGTGAAATATCTCTAAAACTACACCAAATAGAAACAAGCCGCTTAGTACACATATAGAAAACATGTTTACCAAAAGGATTATATTAAATCGATAAGGTTAGGCTTCTGCATTTCTATTAATTTTGAATAAAAACAAATGTTTTGCACTACACGTATGGCAAACTCAAAGCTTGTTCAACACTAACCGCCAGGAACGCCACTGTAGCCTGTGTTACCGATTTTCGCGGGAGTTGTCTCTCTCATCTGTTTATATACACGCTCTCTGGTAGTATACTGTATCGAGCAAAAGAAGCTTCTGAATGACATCAAGATCATGTTGAAAACATCATTTCTTTCAAATTCGTTGGGTTTTTGGCCCATCATCATACTAAAAACTAAAAGCTAAAAAGGGAATAGGTGTGACCATAAACAAGGCCAACTGAATGAAAAAATGTTTATAACTTCCTTAAATAAATATTCAAGATATTTACATGATTCCTCTATCACACCAGCCACATGTTACTGCTGTTGAATTTATGCATTCAGCTGGATCCAGGTGAGCGTGCATCCCTATCAAGCCCATGAGAAAAGCTCATATTTCTCTAGGCCAAATCAGTGGGCTGGCAGGTTCATGTTGTGTTACTTATTTACTTTGCACTCAAGCAAAAATGAGGACTTGTGACTACTGTGATATATGCATAAAGGTCACTGCGACAGAAGGTAACAAATCATGAGTTGGGCTGAGTACTATTTTATTAGTCTCTGGCAGGGACTGATAAATATGCCCAAAACCTTCAGGTCCCCAACCCAACTCAATTAACTTCACCAGCTAACCTAGCTGCCACCCTCATGTCATTCATTATCCTTGTAGTCAAAGGAGTTTTCAAATACTCAAAAACCGCATTGCTACTCCAGTCTCCTCTTGTACGTATCTCCTCCAACGAGGCCCCACACATTGATAAATACGTGCATCCACCTCTTCGTAAAGAGTGAGATGACAATAATTGAACATCTAACCCAACTCGACCTCCAAATATTTTAAGTGTCGACTGGTAAATCTCATAGGATAGGGGAAAATTACCTCCCTTACCATCTGGCAACAAAAAAGCCCAATCATCCCCTGCGGCCGGCCTATCCTCAAAATGTTTTTCAGTCCAATGGACTGCACATAACTCCAATTCTACACACCGTGCTATAGGAATGATTAATGATCTTTCCAAAAACTGAATTGTTTTTGACTTACAAACTTTCAAAATCATCCCCCATGGGTAGATCTTAAAGTCCTTCCTACGGAGCATGGCTCTTGAAAAAGTTACATTCGACTTCCTCAGCAATCCCCTGAAGCTACAATGGACGGCCGCACGCCAAGCAATATGACCCGAACTAGTCGACAATTGAGAAAAAATACATCTCAACATATTTGGTAATAATGGCATGGCCTGCTTAGGTGCATCCCCAAGCTCCCTCCGAATTCCTCGCAATGTAGAAGAAATCACAAAGTCTGAATAATCAATGGGTACTGCCCCATTCCTCTTAAGAAAATAATTAAGGCCACTTAGATAATTAATAATCGAGGAATACTTCAATGTCCTACTGTGACGAATTGCATGGGATGGGCGCATGCGTTTCCGAAAACTCCTCTACAAAATTCAGATATTTATTCACCTGTACCTCCCTAGCCGTCACAGAGTTAGGAGCGTAGGATTTTAGCTGGTATTCCTTCTGCTCATCTTTAAGTCTATCGACCCCTGTAAAGAAAATGGCCGTTCAAATAGACTAATACAGCATAAACATTTATTACAATCTGCTCTATATATGACATCTTGCATATAACCATCATTCAATCTACTCAATGCATCCGTTATAACATTCGACTCACTTGCAATGTGTACTGCGGTAAATACAAAGTTATATTTTATGGATAACCAAAATAGTCTTCTTATGTAATGCATTATTAACTTGCATTTTGACCTTCCTGTGGCTAACGCCGACTCCACTGTGGCACTATCTGTCACCATAACAATGGAATCACCCTGCCATCCGGGTGCCCATCTCCCCACCGCCGCATATACCGCCCACATCTCTTGCACATTAATATGGGCCTCCAACACTTTGGTCTCTGGCTGGTCATAGTGGTGACCAACTACTTTCTGCAATTGCTTATCTACTTGCCTGTCATAACATCCTACTAACCAGTCAATATCGTGCATAGGACCATATCCCCATTTACTCGCATCAATATAAACTGATTTTACTGTTGAAAACATTCCCAACATTAAAGCCTTACCATTAAACTCCTTGGCAAATCGACTCCACCGGTCTATGTCCTCTCTGAATGCGGAATTTAACCTAACTTTATAGTATGGATGAGCTACTGTATTTATTAAGTCGTATACTCGACGAGAAAAAGTTCGCCCACCACGCACTACCTTGGCGCAGTGGGCTAACAATCCCGCTAGTCTTTCCAGCTTTTTCCTCGTTTCTTTCTTCTTCCCTCTGAAGGACTCCAAAGTTCTACCTAGTTTATCTAACTTATCTTTTGGAAGCGTCAACTCCAGCTTTACTGAATCCACCAATATTCCCAAAAATCTAATTTTAGTATTGGGACTAATTAGCTTCTTATAACTTATATAGAAGCCTAGTCTTCTAAGAAGACTAATCAATTTATTTTGACAAATTATAGCATCATTGTAAGTCGAACCGATGACACAAAAATCATCTAGATAATTTACTATACGACTCACTCCCTCTCTCACTACACATCTCACTACAAAATCCGAAACTTTCGAAAAAACAAAGGGGCTTGAGGATAATCCCATACAAAGCCTATTGTCCAAAAGGTATACAGGGCCCTTTTCATCTCCAAAATCCCAAATTAAACCTTGCCTAGGTCTATCTACCGGGTGGATTGGAATAGCACGATATGCATCTTTTAAGTCTACATTAGCCAAATAGTCTCCCTGCTCCATGATATCAACGACATCATCTACACTCTTATAACTGAACTTCAAAGCTACTTTTTCCGTGCAATTATTAATAGATTTATCTTTTGGCCTGCTGCAGTCCACTATGCCTCGCCCCCCCCCTTTCCTTAGGGATACAAAAAATGTTGTGAACGCATTGAGGTGTTTCATCTGTTAAAGTAATTATATGTTGGCTCAACTCTAACAATAACTTCTGTGTAATAATATCTCTATAAAGCGTGTTACCGATCTTTTTAAATGCAGGTTCATATTCCACTGTACAGTCGGTATTGGTAACGTGGAATCCAAAAACTACACCCCACAAAATATAGACCCAATCAGGATCGGTATCACCTCTTATAAACATCTCATAAATGAAACGACAAGGTTTAAGCTGCATCTGATTGCCTGCTATATAATGCTTACATGTGCATTTACCGCTTATACAGTCAATATCAACCCGAATTACAAATGGTTTACTATGGGGAAATTCCTTAATATAAAAATCCCAACAATTGTATTCGTTCATTAATGTCTTAACATATAACATGTCATTTTCATTACTACTGCTATGATTAATCCAACATTGCCATATTCTGCTGACTTGACTATTTATTTGTGATACCTCAGATTTAATAGCATAATTTTTATTCATTTGCTTATTTATTATGCTTTGACCTACTGTTTGGGTATCACTAGCACATGCAACTTCATTCATTACGACATTGGGGGTATTATAGTTAACTTGGCTCACACCTTTTGGCTCTACTTGAGTACAATTAGTTAATTGCATGCTCAGCGTATTTTGAACCCGGTCAGGTACGCCCACTATTTCCTTCGCGGACACCGCACATGTAACCTCCCTAGCAATTGGCCGCACGTAATTAACTTCATGCTTAGCATGCAATTCACTGCTCACATTATGCTGCTCCAAGTGTATAACTTTACCACTATGTTTTATAACATTGTCGTTCATACGTTGGCACCGGTGCATTACAATTTGCTGCACCTTCCAAGCCTAACACGGGGTTAATATTAGACATAACAATATTATTACTGTTTGCAGTCAATTTGTCATGTAATACAGACTTACTTCCCCCCACATTATCAAGCTTGATATTTGAGCTAACGCGTCAGTCTTTAGTACAATTAACCTTTTTATGGCTTTTACTGCCGCATTTCATGCACCAATGACCATAATTACAATTGTCGTCACTTCTACTGCAGCCACCCTCTTTGTTCCACTTGAAACATCCAGTTTTACCTTCCTTTGTATAAGCTGTTGTTTTACGCACATTACTCGACTGCTTTTTCGACCGCATGTTGTGCATGCCATAGTGGTACATGCACAAGCCCGTATTACTGCTACCGAACGCTGCAAAACCTTGTGTTTCTGCTAGCTTACGAACGTCTTTGTCGTACTCAACATGTGTCGAGTCCATGAAATCATTTTGTCGAGCCCTCGAAGCCATAAAATATACATGTTCAAGAAAAGAGCGATAGTCTGCAATAGTTAAGCTATGGATATCAAGACACCACCTAATTGAGGCTGTGAGCAGTTCATAGCAATTTAGCTTTCTTACTTCTTTTCCTAATACAGCAAATCTTCTGATACTCCGCTTACTTCGAAGTCGTCGAGTACTACTGCTGCTTCGACTCCGCGAATCAGACGGCGTTCGTCGCCTCCGCCTTATTCGCGACCTGTGTCGAGGTTTCGACACACCGTAGCTTGAATGTTCGTCCCTACCGCTCACTGCCGTCCCTGCACATGCACCGGCTGTCGCTGCCGGCGGCCATTCGTCTGTCATGGCTGCCCCCGCTCGCTCTGTCGAGGTCACCGCCGCAGTCGTCGTCTCTTTCCCCAACTCGTCCTCGCTTGTTTGCTGCCGCTCCAGTCATCTCCTCCTCATGACCGTCCGCTTCTCCTGCAACTGTAGCACTCGCTCCTCCAATTCCATGTCTTTTATCTCTCTCAAAAGTGCCGTTTCCTGTTCGTCCAGCGTTAGTGACGACATTCTCTTTAGAATTTCAGGCGAACTCTCCCTCGAGTCTTTCAAACTATCACCTGTCTGTCGAGACGAAGCACGTGTAACTCTAGTCGATACCAACTTCTTTCCTTTCCGACCTTTCTTCTTGCATTTGTCTGTCTTGTGCGACGCACCACACAAATCGCAATACATAATGAGCTCTCGACACACACGTCTGCTTCAATTGAAATTCAGTGGGAAGTGAATCCAATATGGCGCAATACAGGTGGTGCCCCATAGGCGTGCGTGCCCAGGGAGGTTGGCGCGCGACTCCAATTCGACAAATAGCAAACGCGGACAGTAATAAATACAATACAACCTGTATGTGGCTCCGTTATTTATATAATTATAATTGCTATTATAATACACGTAATAGACGTCTAGACCTGTGGGTAATATATGTTAACGATATGCAGAGTTGGGGACAAAGAGATATGCAAATGAGATGACGTCATGGAAAGTTAGCCGGTGGGTCAAGCGTGCCCTACGCCGTGAATAAACCATTCAGTAACCAGAACTCAAAGTGTTCAGACGTACTTTCACATGGTGTCAGATGAGGAAGAATGCCGCCCGCAAATACTTTGCCAGGATTGCAGCCGCCTGGTCAGCTTGTCCTCAGCAACAACGCAATATCGAACTGGAAAACATGGATCAGAGCATATGATATATACGCCACTGCGGCAGGTGTCATATTGAAGGGAGAACGAGTGCAATGCTGCATCTTCCTACACGTTGCTGGCGAAGAAGCGCAAAAGGTATTTGCCAATATGACTTTCGCGTTCGTCGATCAAGACAAGATCAAACCGTTAACTGAAGCATTTCAAGTTTATTGTGTCGGTAAGAGCAGCATAATTATCACACGTTACAAATTCAATTCACATAATCAAGCGTCAGAAAATATGGCGACGTACATCACAGCGTTAAGGGAGAAAGTGAAGGACTGTGAATACGGTGCGGTGGAAGAATCGCTTTTGCGCGATCGAATTGTGGCTGGCGTAAAAAATGTGAATTTACGGAACAAATTGCTTCAAACTACGGAGTTAACATTGACAAAGTGCATAAGTATGTGTGAAATGAGTGAGTTCAGTTCAGATCTGTTGGAGGACACCAAATCAGACGTTGAGAGCAGAGACGTAGATTTCATTCGAAATTATGCTAATGTGTGTACCGGTGCACCAGCGGTCCGGTCAGCGGCGACGCCATCTTGGAAATCGCCATCTTGGATTGCCGGCGGCGCCGGTGCAGGAGATTTCAAGATCCGCTGCCAGAACTGTGGTTATGAGCACCGCCGGGGAGTCTGCCCAGCGAAAGGGAAGGTGTGCATTGCCTGCAAGAAGATCGGGCACTTCGGGAAGGTCTGTAGGAGCAGACTCGGGGGAGTCAACGAGCTTCACGTCGAAGCGCCCGACCCTCACAATGCTGAGCGAGACCCGGATCCGGCGGAAGTCAATGTACTGTCAACGGATCTGTTTGTGGGCGCCGTAGATCGAGGTGCTGGTCGGGATGCCGAGTTTTGGCATGCAATAGTTCGGGTGAACGGTTGTCCTGTCAAGTTCAAGCTTGACACTGGATCGGAGGCAAACGTGCTTCCGAGGTTCGTCTTCGACAGAGTAGCTCCGGGGAGGCTGGCGAACACCAGGTGTTCGTTGGTGACGTTCTCCGGTCACCGGATCACGCCGGATGGAGAGGCGCTGCTTGATGTCAACGACAGTGTGCTTCGGTTCCAGGTGGTGCCGGATTGCCAGCCCATCCTGGGCAAGCAGGCTTGTGTGACTTTGAACCTGCTGGCACGCGTGGATGAGGTGCACAGGGCCATACCGACGAACATTGGCAAACCGGCGAACATTGCCACACCGACGAACAGTTCCAGCGCAGGGGCAGAGAAGCTGGTAAGCGAATACAAAGACGTATTTCAGGGGTTGGGGTTGATCAAAGCAAAGGCTATCATTCATGTCGATAAGTCTATTCAACCTGTCATAGATCCACCTAGACGGATTCTGTTTGCAATTCAGAGTAAGGTACGCAGTGAGCTTGATCGTATGGTAGAGCTAGGTGTTATAGTGGAACAGGATGAACCTACCGAGTGGGTTAATTCTATCATGATCTTAAAAAAAACAAATAAAATTAGAATCTGTCTGGATCCGACTAAATTAAACAAAGCGATAAAAAGGGGGCCGTTCCCAACCAAAACTATTGATGAGATTATTGCCAAAACAGCTGATGCTAAGTATTTTTCAGTATTGGATGCGAAGACAGGTTATTGGCAGATAGAATTGGATGAGGAAAGTTCACGTTTGTGCACGTTCAATACTCCGTGGGGCCGGTACAGGTACACACGCTTGCCTTTTGGCATCAAAACAGCGGGCGATATTTTCATTCAGGAAATGCACCGTGTCATGGGCGACATACCCGGTATCGGGATAGTCATGGATGATATTTTGGTATATGGGTCAACGGTTCAGGAACATAACGAGCGGCTCCGAGCTGTTTTGGACCGAGCTAGATCAGTTAATCTCAAATTAAATGATGCTAAATCGTTGCTATGTAAAACTACAGTAAAGTATGTAGGTCATCAACTTACCCAGCAGGGTGTAAAGCCTGATCCAGACAGAATACAAGCAATAGTAGACATGCCAGAGCCGCGTGACAAACAAGGCGTCCAAAGGTTCCTGGGCATGGTTGGATATGTGCACAAGTTCATACCCAACATGTCCGAGATAGCTAAACCGCTACGCACGCTTCTAGCCAAGGACGTAGCGTGGCACTGGCAAGTCGAGCAGCAAGGTTCGTTCGATAAATTGAAAGAGAAGTTAAGAACTGCTCCTGTGTTGACATATTACAATGTTAAGAAGCCTATTGTAATTCAGGTAGATGCTTGTCAGTCAGGTTTAGGAGCCGTGTTGATGCAAGATGGTAAGCCAATCGCACTCGCATCTCGTGCGCTTAATGCAGCGCAGTGTGGATATGCCACTATTGAAAAAGAAATGCTCGCCATATGTTTCGGATGCCAACGGTTTCATGAGTATATATTTGGCAAGGAAGTTCAAATTCAGACAGATCACAAACCGTTGGTGGCCATATTGCAAAAACCAATACACAAGTTGTCGGCTAAAATGCAAAGAATGCGAATGTGATTGCAGAATTACAATATTCAGTTATGTCATGTGAAGGGCTCTTTGATGTTTTTTGCAGAAACGTTGTCCAGGGCGCATACCGCCAAAGTAGGTCAGGATAGCCTGTTCGATGACACGTTCTGCGTTGCTGCAATGGACGTGCAGTCTTCAAGTCTGTTGAGTAAAATTGTGACTGAGTATGAAAAAGATGTATCTATGTCTATGTTGATCTCACACATTGAAGATGGGTGGGACACTACTCGTGTACAGACACCACCGTGTCTGAGACAGTACATTCCGTACAAGCATGAGTTGACAGTTGAAAATAATCTTGTAATGAACGGCAATCGGGTGGTGGTTCCTCCAGCTCTTCGTGGTGAAATGATAGAGGCGTTACATGAGACGCATTTTGGGGTGACTAAGTCCAAGCAGTTGGCGCGGGATTGTATGTTTTGGCCGAATATTAACAAGCAAATTGTGGATAAAGTCGGTCGGTGTGACACTTGTCAAAACAACCGGTAAAATTTGCATAACGAGCCATTGATAAATCACCCGATCGCCTGTCAACCGTATGATAAAGTGGGTGCCGATTTATTTGAGTTAAATCATAAGAATTACCTGATAACTGTAGACTACTACACCAAGTATCCTGAGGTAACGCTTTTGGGCGACACGTCATCTGTCACTGTCATTGAAGTGTTAAAAGACAACTTTGCAAGGCACGGTATTCCTAGTCAGGTAGTATCGGATAACGGTCCACAGTTCAAGAGCCATGAGTACAGGGAGTTTGCACTGCATTACCGGTTCAAGGCCGTGTATTCCAGTCCACAGTATCTGCGTAGCAACGGTCAGGTTGAGCGGTTCGTACAAACAGTGAAGGACATGTTAAAGAAGTGTGAGAAGACTGGGGCTGATTTTCAGTTAGCATTGCTGAATTATCGCAATACTCCGTTGCCTGTCCTGAACGTATCTCCAGCGCAGTTGCTCATGAGCAGAAGGTTGAGAGGCAGATTACCTATGGCAAAGGGTATTTTGGTGCCTGAAACGCAGGATCCTAAAAAAAGGCAGACAGCTCAGCGGCAGGGCAGTCAGAAAGCGTTTCATGACCGGAAGTGCGGTAAGGCGCACAAGCCCATGAAAGTTGGAGATAAGATTAAGTACAAAAATAATGCTGGGGAATGGAAAAAAGGTGTTATTTTGGGACGGACTGGGGTGTCCGGGAGAGAATATCAGATTTTAAATGAGTCAGGAAACATGTTATATCGTAACCGTGTGCAAATCATTGGAGCGCCAGTGGAGGGGAAACCCGAGTTAGTCGTGCAGGCGCAATCTGGGTCAGCGTCAACGACGCAATCTGGGTCAGCGTCAACGCCGAATGTAAACAGTACGGTTAATCTAAGTAGGTCAGGTCGGCTGATAAGGCCGGCGAGCAGGTTAGATCTATAGTAGGTCAGTGTGCTGCCGACAGTGGCAGGATTAACATGTGCATGTACGGTTAAGTTTATTTCAGCTTTTGTGTTTACTGTTGATACACATGGACAATATGAGATGTCAGGCATTACGGCCGGAGTGTGAGGACTTAAGTGCATTGTGCACTCAGACATTTGCAAGTTAAGTGCGCATATATTTTATACTGTATATTTTGTGTTTATTCATTGTTATTTTGTAACATTTCATGTTTCAGAAATACTTTGAGGGGGGGATGTGATATATGCGTAATAGACGTCTAGACCTGTGGGTAATATATGTTAACGATATGCAGAGTTGGGGACAAAGAGATATGCAAATGAGATGACGTCATGGAAAGTTAGCCGGCGGGTCAAGCCTGCCCTACGCCGTGAATAAACCATTCAGTAACCAGAACTCAAAGTGTTCAGACGTTGTACTTTCACAACTACCATTTCACTATTTAGTCGATTAAGTAGAAATGTGGTTTATTTTAAGACTGCATTAAAGCCTGATTGTGTTAATTATTGAATTAATTGATTAATTAATACATTTCAACGCAGCTGAAACCAAAAATATGACATAGCTTTCTAATTTTGAAGATGTCTATATATTCTTTTCTTTTTTAGTAGATTGAAGAGGAGAAAGTCTGTTTTCACGTTGCATTAACGTTTAATTTATTTTGTTTTATTAGTTAGTTAATTAACGAATTAATTAATAAATGGCCTTCTCTGTGGTGAAGTGGTTAGAGTGTCTGACTTTTTTCTAGGTCAGACTCCTAATCTGAGGGTCAGTGGTTCGATTCCCCATGCCCCCAGCTCTGCCAATTTAGATTTCCACCGCTGTGTATAACTTACAGCTTCATTAAAGTTGCATAGTCCGATGAAATATAATTTTGTCAAAATTAAAACAACTACTTACATTTGATCCTATATATCCAACTTAGATATTGGTGTATTAGCTAATGATTTGGGACAGCATATACAGAATAACCAGTGAGTTTATAACCTCACCCCTTTGAACACTCAGTTTGAAACAGCCATTATGCAGGAAGGCCATTAATCAATTAGGCCAATCTCGTGACCTCATTAGCCTCCCCCCAACCAAGTAGGCCTACTGTGCAGGGCCATAGATGGGAAGGGGATATGAGGTGGATGTGTGTGTATGTGTCTGTGTTTCCTGACCTGACTTTACAGAGACACAGATACAGACATATACACAGACATACACACCCAGACAGACACACAGAGATACACACACAGACCTACATACACAGACATACACACACAGACAGACACCCATAGATAGGCACACACAGACAGACATGCACAGACAGCACACACATACACAGAAACACACAGACATGCACATACCCGACATACACAGACACACATACACCCAACCTGACTTTGCAGAGAGAGAGAGCCACACACACACACACACACACCCAGACAGACACACACAGACATACACACAGACAGACACACAGAGAAATACACACACATACATACACACAGATATACACACAGACATACACACATACATATACACACAGACACACACATACATACACACATACATACACACACATACATACACACACAGACATTACCACACATACATATACAGACACACAAACACGCAGACATGCACACACCCAACATACCCAGACAGACATACACCTGACCTGACTTTGCAGAGAGAGACACACACAGACAGAGACACATAGACATACGCACACAGATAGAGGCAGACACACACATACATACACACATACATACACACACATACACACATACATACCCACACATACAGAGAAACACACAGATAGACACACACAGACAGACACCCACACAGATACATACAGACATACATAGACAGACACAAGCAGACAACAGACACACATTATATTTGGTTAAAAACCCTAGTGCCATGGGCCTATGGCACTAAAACATTCCCAGAATGTTCCCCATCCAACCAGGAATACCTACCTACAGTCCTGTAAGGTTCCAGGTCATCTCACATCACGTGGTCACCGGGAGATGACCATCTGGGTCATAGCCACAGGACTTTTGGCAAGCTTGTCGAAATTATTTTTGGTTCTTTCAGCTCATATTACTTCAAAACTAATCATCTTTAATCAAAATCACTCCGGACTAGTGATTAGTAGCTTATAACGATCAATTTGATAAATTTATCTAAAAAATAAGACAAAAATTCAAATGCCATCGGACCATGCAACTTTAAAGGCCGGTTGCTCTCATACCATGTCTATAGCTGTGTTTACACGGGTGAGTTAAAACGCTTCATATAAAACCACTTGCTTAGATCAATTTACATTTGCCGTGTAAACACGACACTGTGGCATTTTAGGGCTGAATCGATTCATATAAATCGGTAGATGTAAACCACCTTGTCAGGTAGTATAGATGAAGCGATCTAGCCTAAGCGCTTCACACGCATGCATAGTCGAGACCTTAGTTTGTTGACTTTCCGGTCGATCAAAAGCGCATATTATAGAATTTAGTCTATGAAACTGCTAGCTGTGCACAGATATTTTTGTGATCATTTATTTTTAGGGTTTCACTGCCCAGCAGAAGTTTTGACCGTTCCAAACCAATACGATTCAGTCCATACAGATCTAGGTCGAACCCACTCTCTACTGGCGACATCGACTAACCGAAACTGGCACTGGTTCGTATGGACTTGCTCATGCGCAGATATCGATTTCCGCCTTCAAACTCGGTCCGTGTAAACGCGCCACTACATCGCTTCATATAAATCGATTTGCCTAATTCGCTTCACAATTGCCCGTGTAAACACGGCTTATGTGGTGTGGGAGGTTAAAAATCCCTTGGGTCAGTAAACGTGTAGGCTCGGGCTTTCTAAGTGGAGTGGGGAAGACCAGTCATCTGTTACCGGGATTTCCCCTGCTTGGGACAACTAATGTACAAAATGAGAGACAAATAAGTGTTCACACTTCCTGTCTAGCATTCGCTATATATCACTATATATCTTGATGAGCAAATCAAACCCAAGATATGGTTTTTTTTTGGCAGTGGCTACCCGTACGTGCCCGTATGTGTAGAGTTGAAGTCTAGGCGTACGTGCGCATGCGCGGTCGTTCCTCACGTATCTTTAGCAGTTGCTAAGCGTATGTGATGTACTCGTAGAATCAAAGTCTAGGAGTACATGCACATTGCTTAAATATATAATAAATTAAGATTTTAATTTGGTGGAAATAGCCCTAACCCTAACCCTACAGATGCGCGCGCAGCGCACGCACGTACGCCTAGACTTCAACTCTACCCGTACGGTCACGTATGGGTAGACACTTACAGCTGCGTTTACACGGCCAAAAGTAAAACGATTCAAGACAAAGCGCTCTACCTGAAACGTTCTCGTGGCGCGTTTACACGGACCAAATTTGAAACTGTCCGCGACCGGGAACCAGCAGCCTACTGTAGCCGGCGAGCACTGCTATTTGTTTAGTTTACATTCGTTGATTCACAATATGAATAATGACGCCAATATAGCGGCTACGTTAATATCGCTTGGAATTTAGGGTTAATTTAATTAAATTTCATTATTTGAGTATGTAATTCTGTTAAATATGATCGCATTCAATAGATTTCGGTCTAATCGGTCCCTAACACTGCCAGGCACCAGCGATTAGTTACTGCTGAGACTGTAGCCGGCGAGCACCACTATTGTACACTATCGCTGCCTAGGAACCAGCTGAAACGTCTAAGTGTATCCGCACGACCACAGTGCCAACCTCTGTTGCAAGGCCAAGGAAGCAGGCTAGTGTAGAGCTGGACCTAGTCAGTTCCGGTACTCATCGTGGCCGCTAGGTGCCGTCTGAGTGCATCTACGTTGAAATGATCACAGTGGCGACCTCTATTGAAAGGTAAGGGAACCAGGCCAAGCTTGACCATCCACGGCACAGAAAACAGTTTAATACTACATAGCATTTCTACTTTTCCTACTGGAATGTTAAAATCAGTGCCAGGTGGTTCTTGGAAAGCCACCACGTGAAACAATTCCAGTGTGGTCAAAACTCCGAAACATTTCGTAATGTTCTACGAGTTTGCCACATATGTGTTTAACCTCCCTATGCTGTAAAATGCTAGAAAGAATAATCCGAGACTGTGTCGTAGAACACTTGGAAAAACTAGGATTGATATCTCCAGACCAACACGGATTCACTGGAGGAAAATCTTGTCTGTCACAACTACTAGAAGTGATGGAAATTTGGACTGACTGGCTGGATCATGGCCTGGCAAGGGACACCGTCTATCTGGACTTCTCCAAAGCCTTTGATAGTGTGCCCCACAAAAGACTATTAAACAAAGTCAAAGCTCTGGGAATATCCGGATCAATTTCTGAATGGATACAGGACTTCCTGTCTGAGAGAAAGCAAAGGGTAGTTGTAGGTAATAAAAAATCTTCCTTTAAGAATGTCACCTCAGGAATACCTCAGGGAAGTGTGCTGGGACCAATATTATTTATAATATTTATAAATGACCTGCCAGGCAGTGTCTCATCAAACCTAAAAATATTTGCGGATGACACAAAGGTCTTTCGAGCAATAGAAGACGTAAGAGATAAAAATCTCTTACAAGAGGATATTCTGAAACTCTCACAATGGTCTGAGAAATGGCAATTGCCCTTCAATGAAAAGAAGTGCAAAATTATTCATTACGGGAAAAATAATCCTCATTACGCCTATATTATGCAGAACACTGTCCTGCAACAAGATAGCTATGAAAAGGACTTGGGTGTAACCTTCGACTCCCAACTCTCCTTTCAGAAACACATGAGGACTATCATCTCAAATGCTAACCAGAGAGTAGGAATAATTAAAAGAACCTTCCATCGCCTCAACAAGAACAATTTTCTCATTCTATTTAAGTCTCTTGTTAGGCCAATTTTGGAATACTGTCCACAAATTTGGAGCCCAATTTTTCGGAAAGATATTCTGGAGATCGAAAAGGTTCAGAGACATGCAACGAAACTAGTTGCAGTTATAAAGGACTTACCCTATGAACAAAGGCTCAGGAAATTGAAACTTCCTACTCTTTCCTACAGAAGGAAAAGAAGTGACATAATTGAAGTATTTAAAATTATGAAAGGTTTTGATAAAATAGATATGAACCAATTTTTCACCTTGAATAAAAGTGAAGGCAGCCGGGGCCATACTCTCAAACTAGTAAAACCCAGAGCCGTTTCAAAATTAAGGCAACACAGTTTCTCAAACAGGATCATAAATATATGGAATAGTCTCCCACAAAATGTTATAGATGCCTGCTCAATAAATTCATTCAAGAACCGATTAGAAAAAGCATGGGCTGATGATATAGGGAAATTTGACCACTTATTCACCACATGCTACTAATTTATTCCTTGTGTTGCTAATTACTTGCACTCAAGCAAAAATGAGAGACAAATAAGTGTTCACACTTCCTGTCTACCAATCACTATATCACTATATCACTATATGTGAAACAGTAGGCCTATATCATATAGGCCTACTGTATGTATAGGCGATTTCCCTAATACCAAAGAATTATAAATGCCTTTTGGACAGGTAGGGACCACGACTTGGATTTCAAAACGTCTTGCTTTCTCAAGACGTCTTGAAAAACCAAGACAGTTTACATATAGAAACAAATAGGGGTGAGCTGTCACAGTCTGCTACTACTTTAATATTGAGGATGGAACGTAACAAAACATATCATTGGAATGGGTGTAAATAGCTCTTCAAAGTATCTATGAAAAAAATGCTCCTGTGTATAGTATGTTCATAATATTCAATTAAAACTACATTAAAATAAAGAGACAATCTAATTTTGGCATAATTGTGCTGCTTGTATTTTGGAATTAGTCTATTTAAAAAAGTACTTTTCTTAGAATCAAAATCCTGGACATAGTTAATGAGAAATAACAAAAAATATGAACAAATCATGATGTGTGGCATCATATAAGCCATTACTCTAATGTACACACAGATGGGTTGTTGTTTTAGCAGTCTACACAAGGATGGCCACTGGGTGTGAGTGTGGGTGTGGGTGGGGTGCAGAGTGGGATTTCTCTCTGTGTGGTATATCCACCACACAGTATATGTGTATGTGCATATACGCACATATATATATATATATATATATATATATATATTACCTCGGTATACAGCCTCAGGCTAGCCTCAGGCTAGGGAGAGGGAAGCACATCTGGTCCAGCAATTAGCATAAACAACTCACGCCCGGAGGACGCTCATGGAGTTGCTCCAGTAGGATTTATCTACAACAAGTCAAATAACCACAAGTAGTGATAAAATCTTTGGTTGAGCTTGTTTATGATGCATTATAGCATCTAGATTTGAAAGTTCAGAACTTTCGTACGTCCAGTTTGGACTAGATTAGCATTTTAAAAATCGATACGGATAGAACAAAGGATTGCTTTGTGCATATCGAAAGCATGGTTCTATCAACCCGCTTTGATTCGGGTAGAGATGTTGGCACGGTCAAATCTCCTGTGGAGATTCTCCCGGACCCTAATAGAGGGTGTTGTTGGGGATGATCCTGGGTTTCTTTTATAGATTCCCCTTTTGAATAAGGCGTTTCTCCGAGTTTCGTAGCATTTTCTCCAACTTACTGGCGCAGAAGCCGCAGGAGGGAGAAGTGTATGCGACAGAGAGATAGGAGGTCCCAGAGGCCTACCCCACATTTGGTTGGTTTCGATACCTAAAAACCTATGACAATACTTAGCTTATCATGCCTGTACTGAGAACGGTGTAAATACGTTACTCAATACCACATTGATCCTCAACCCAGGTTAACCTGGCGTCACTTCGGTGTTCAGTTGAGTTGATGCCGGTTTAATAAGTACGCTTTTTTGGTTACAGAATACCGATGGCTACAAAACGAAACAAACCGGCGCCCTCTGCTGCACAGTGGCGCATGCCTACCGGCTACGATTCATCGCCGGGGCTGACAGCTCCCCCGTCGCTACAGCCTGGAGCTGATGTGCTCTCGGACCGGGATAGTGATGAAGGTGACGGTTATCCGGCAGACCTAACAGATCAGGTCAACCGGCTGGTCGAACAAAAGATGAGACAACTTCAAGCCAGTAGCCTCATTGACACGACTCGGCAGCTTCCACCCGTTGATTCGGATTGGGAGGATGTCTCGGATTTCGAAGAGACAGATTCCGCTGTGGAGATCCCTGCCCAAAGTAAGACAAAGAAGCGGAAGAGGGCGGTGAGCTCGTCAGGTGACGAGCTAACGAAAGCAAATAAAGGGAAGAAGGCTAAGAAGCCCAAGAAGAAGAGCAACAAAAGAAGAGGAAACACTCATCTTCTGACTCTTCATCAGACTCGTCTAGTACAGAGTCTGATTCTGAGACCGAGAGAGCCGGTCTCTATGCAAAAATCGGAGGTAAGGTCCGGAAGCGCTGCCAACTGGAAAAGGCAAAGAAAATCAAAACCACCACCATGATGCGTGAAATGATCAAGGGCCATTTTAACACGTTTAAACCAGCAGAAATAATCAACAAACTCACGGAGCAGATTATGGGGATTAAAGGAATCCCCGACACGGTGGTAAAGGAGATGGACTCGGGGGTTCATCTAAGCGAGGAAAAGAAGAGATTTGAAGCTGCTCTCTTTACAGTGCATAAGGCAGTACTAGGAGCACTGACGTCTGTCGCCCCTGTCGCGAATAGGATGCAGACAGAGAACAAGTTCTCTTCACTGGCAAGAGGAATGGACAAAAGCATTGCGTTGCTCACTGCTGCCAGTAACTTTTTAAGTTACAGACGATCGAGAACGTCTATAAAGCAGTCACCACACATGCCGGGAAAGAGGTTGATTTATTTGCATCCCGTAATAATTTTAAAATTAACAAATATGTTTCATGGCATCCAGAACCAAACGCCTGGCAGATAGATGCCTTTTCTCTGAGTTGGGGAAATAAATTTTACTATATTTTCCCTTCATTCATCATGATCAGCCGAGTGGCCAGAAAGATAAAGATGGAGAAAGAACACGCAATATTAATCGTTCCCGACTGGGACACACAACCTTGGCGACCGGGCATAGTGGCAACAGCCACAGATTGCCTGCGATTCCGAAGATCGCCAGGAAATCTGGCACATCAAGGCCCCCTAAAACAACGCGGGGACGTGTCAACGACACCGTTGCTGACATTCCTTTTTAAAATAAATATTTGGAACAATTTGGTTTAGACAGAATTACACAGCAAAGAATAGTTTCACATGCATGGCGAAAAGGCACAGTAAAAATGTATACAACTTATTTAAGAAAGTGGGGCGTTCATTGCCTTATTAAGAAAGTCAAACCTATGAACCCGACCATTTCCCAGGTCGGAAGATTCTTGCAGATGTTAGAAGATGAAGGTTTAGGGTTTGGAGCAATTAATGCTGCTAGGTGTGCTTTGTCGGTTATCCTTCCAAGGATAAATGGCCAAACTATAGGGAAACATCAAGTTATCCACTGGATTCTCAGATCACTATATGAAAGAAATCCACCCAAACCAAAATATAGTCGGTTTTGGGATGTGTCTGTAGTATTTGACCTATTTAAACAATGGCCACATAACAGACATTTAGATATTAAAAAGTTAGGATTTAAAGTAGCGTTGCTCTTATTATTAGTAACAGGACATAGAGGACAAACTATTGTTGCCCTGTCACTGGATGGCCTAGAAATAGATAAGAAAGAAGCCACGTTTGACTTGACACAGTTATTAAAGTCAAACAGATTAGGAGATCCCCTGTCTACAATAAATGTAACAAGTTTTACAGAGGACCCAAAATTATGTGTAGTTTCAGCCATTAGGGCATATATATCTAAGACGAAGGACTTAAGAACGTCAAAGCAACTTTTAGTCAGCTTTATTAAGCCACACAAGGGCATTTCGCGAGATACGCTTGCACGATGGACAATTACAGTGTCAAAATTGGCAGGCATCGATACGGACAAATATGCGTCCCACTCGACACGAAGTGCTATGGTGTCAAAGGCACGTCTGCTTGGAATTTCCATTAAACGGATCTTAGCCCATGCAGGGTGGAAAACTGCACGATCGTTTGCAAGACATTATAACAAACAGTTGGAAAAGTCTAGCACTGTTGCCCGACGGTTACTGAAAGACTAGATCTACAAGAGGTGAGAATACACTTTCTCCTGAGTCCCAATGTACATTAAATTGTTATTGAATAAGTTAACAAGATATACAGGATAAATGATTTTACGCAAATGTCTCCCTAGCCTGAGGCTATCCTGAGGTTGTATACCGAGGTAAAATAGATTAGTTAGACGAATCTTACCTTGGTATAGATGATGGATAACTGTTGTTTTACCGAGGTATAAGCCTCGGATAGACATGGGCTAGGGCCCGCCCACCACACCCTTCCACGTCTATTCGGTCGGTTTATACCAAGGAAACTTTACAGTTCGATTATCATTATCATTATCATTATTATTAGTATTATTGTTTGTTTAGATCATTTATCCTGAATAAGTAGGTAAAAATTGGTGGACCGGATGTGCTTCCCTCTCTCTAGCCCACATCTATCCGAGGCTTATACCTCGGTAAAACAACAGTTATCCATCATCTATACCAAGGTAAGATTTGTCTAACTAATCTATATGCACACAAATATATAATATAATTATATACGCATATATGTATATATACACATATATACGTGTGGATATATGCATATATATCGTTGAGGCGGGTAACGTCGAGGTGGGTAACGTCGAGGCGGGTAACGTCGAGGCGGGTAACGTCGAGGCGGGTAACGTCGAGGCGGGTAACGTCGAGGTGGGTAATGTCGAGCCTGGTAACGTCGAGGTGGGTAACATCGAGCCTGGTAACGTCGACCTGGGTAAAGTCGAGGCAATTAACGTCCAGCCGGGTAAAGTCAACCCGGGTAAAGTCGACCCGGCTAAAGTCCCGTTGGGTAAACTCGGGTCGGGTAAACTCGGGTGAGGTAGAGCGGGGTGAGGTAAAGTGTGGTTGGGTAAAGTGGGGTCGGGTAAAGACGGGTCAGGTAAAGTAGGGTCAGGTAAAGTCGGTTCAGGGTAAGTCGGGTCGAGTAAAGTGTGGTCAGGTAAAGTGTGGTCCGGTAAAGTCAGGTCAGGTGAACTTAGGTCGGGTGAAGTCGAGGCAATTAACGTCCAGCCGGGTGAACTTAGGTCAGGTCAGGTGAACTTAGGTCGGGCAGGTAAGGTCCGGAAGCGCTGCCAACTGGAAAAGGCAAAGAAAATCAAAACCACCACCATGATGCGTGAAATGATCAAGGGCCATTTTAACACGTTTAAACCAGCAGAAATAATCAACAAACTCACGGAGCAGATTATGGGGATTAAAGGAATCCCCGACACGGTGGTAAAGGAGATGGACTCGGGGGTTCATCTAAGCGAGGAAAAGAAGAGATTTGAAGCTGCTCTCTTTACAGTGCATAAGGCAGTACTAGGAGCACTGACGTCTGTCGCCCCTGTCGCGAATAGGATGCAGACAGAGAACAAGTTCTCTTCACTGGCAAGAGGAATGGACAAAAGCATTGCGTTGCTCACTGCTGCCAGTAACTTTTTAAGTTACAGACGATCGAGAACGTCTATAAAGCAGTCACCACACATGCCGGGAAAGAGGTTGATTTATTTGCATCCCGTAATAATTTTAAAATTAACAAATATGTTTCATGGCATCCAGAACCAAACGCCTGGCAGATAGATGCCTTTTCTCTGAGTTGGGGAAATAAATTTTACTATATTTTCCCTTCATTCATCATGATCAGCCGAGTGGCCAGAAAGATAAAGATGGAGAAAGAACACGCAATATTAATCGTTCCCGACTGGGACACACAACCTTGGCGACCGGGCATAGTGGCAACAGCCACAGATTGCCTGCGATTCCGAAGATCGCCGGGAAATCTGGCACATCAAGGCCCCCTAAAACAACGCGGGGACGTGTCAACGACACCGTTGCTGACATTCCTTTTTAAAATAAATATTTGGAACAATTTGGTTTAGACAGAATTACACAGCAAAGAATAGTTTCACATGCATGGCGAAAAGGCACAGTAAAAATGTATACAACTTATTTAAGAAAGTGGGGCGTTCATTGCCTTATTAAGAAAGTCAAACCTATGAACCCGACCATTTCCCAGGTCGGAAGATTCTTGCAGATGTTAGAAGATGAAGGTTTAGGGTTTGGAGCAATTAATGCTGCTAGGTGTGCTTTGTCGGTTATCCTTCCAAGGATAAATGGCCAAACTATAGGGAAACATCAAGTTATCCACTGGATTCTCAGATCACTATATGAAAGAAATCCACCCAAACCAAAATATAGTCGGTTTTGGGATGTGTCTGTAGTATTTGACCTATTTAAACAATGGCCACATAACAGACATTTAGATATTAAAAAGTTAGGATTTAAAGTAGCGTTGCTCTTATTATTAGTAACAGGACATAGAGGACAAACTATTGTTGCCCTGTCACTGGATGGCCTAGAAATAGATAAGAAAGAAGCCACGTTTGACTTGACACAGTTATTAAAGTCAAACAGATTAGGAGATCCCCTGTCTACAATAAATGTAACAAGTTTTACAGAGGACCCAAAATTATGTATAGTTTCAGCCATTAGGGCATATATATCTAAGACGAAGGACTTAAGAACGTCAAAGCAACTTTTAGTCAGCTTTATTAAGCCACACAAGGGCATTTCGCGAGATACGCTTGCACGATGGACAATTACAGTGTCAAAATTGGCAGGCATCGATACGGACAAATATGCGTCCCACTCGACACGAAGTGCTATGGTGTCAAAGGCACGTCTGCTTGGAATTTCCATTAAACGGATCTTAGCCCATGCAGGGTGGAAAACTGCACGATCGTTTGCAAGACATTATAACAAACAGTTGGAAAAGTCTAGCACTGTTGCCCGACGGTTACTGAAAGACTAGATCTACAAGAGGTGAGAATACACTTTCCTGAGTCCCAATGTACATTAAATTGTTATTGAATAAGTTAACAAGATATACAGGATAAATGATTTTACGCAAATGTCTCCCTAGCCTGAGGCTATCCTGAGGTTGTATACCGAGGTAAAATAGATTAGTTAGACGAATCTTACCTTGGTATAGATGATGGATAACTGTTGTTTTACCGAGGTATAAGCCTCGGATAGACATGGGCTAGGGCCCGCCCACCACACCCTTCCACGTCTATTCGGTCGGTTTATACCAAGGAAACTTTACAGTTCGATTATCATTATCATTATCATTATTATTAGTATTATTGTTTGTTTAGATCATTTATCCTGAATAAGTAGGTAAAAATTGGTGGACCGGATGTGCTTCCCTCTCTCTAGCCCACATCTATCCGAGGCTTATACCTCGGTAAAACAACAGTTATCCATCATCTATACCAAGGTAAGATTTGTCTAACTAATCTATATGCACACAAATATATAATATAATTATATACGCATATATGTATATATACACATATATACGTGTGGATATATGCATATATATCGTTGAGGCGGGGTAACGTCGAGGTGGGTAACGTCGAGGCGGGTAACGTCGAGGCGGGTAACGTCGAGGCGGGTAACGTCGAGGCGAGTAACGTCGAGGTGGGTAATGTCGAGCCTGGTAACGTCGAGGTGGGTAATATATACACATATATACGTGTGGATATATGCATATATATCGTTGAGGCGGGTAACGTCGAGGCGGGTAACGTCGAGGCGGGTAACGTCGAGGCGGGTAACGTCGAGGCGGGTAACGTCGAGGCGGGTAACGTTGAGGTGGGTAACGTCGAGCCTGGTAACGTCGAGGTGGGTAACATCGAGCCTGGTAACGTCGACCTGGGTAAAGTCGAGGCGATTAACATCCAGCCGGGTAAAGTCAACCCGGGTAAAGTCGACCCGGCTAAAGTCACGTTGGGTAAACTCGGGTCGGGTAAACTCGGGTGAGGTAGAGCGGGGTGAGGTAAAGTGTGGTTGGGTAAAGTGGGGTCGGGTAAAGACGGGTCAGGTAAAGTAGGGTCAGGTAAAGTCGGTTTAGGGTAAGTCGGGTCGGGTAAAGTGTGGTCAGGTAAAGTGTGGTCCGGTAAAGTCAGGTCGGGTGAACTCAGGTCGGGTGAAGTCGGGTCGGGTAACGTTTAGGTGGGTAACGTTTAGGCGGGTAACGTCGAGGCGGGTAACATCAAGGTGGGTAACATCGAGGCGGGTACCGTTGAGTCGGGTAAAGTCGAACCGGGTAAAGTCGGGCCGGGTAAAGTCGGGCCGTTTAAACTCGGGTCGGGTAAACTCAGGTGAGGTAAAGTGGGGTGAGGTAAAGTGGTGTTGGGTAAAGTGGGGTCGGGTAAAGACGGG
The DNA here is from genome assembly GCA_030323885.1 of Branchipolynoe longqiensis. Lineage (NCBI taxonomy): Eukaryota > Metazoa > Annelida > Polychaeta > Phyllodocida > Polynoidae > Branchipolynoe > Branchipolynoe longqiensis. The sequence continues at coordinate 37,329 of JASIRB010001459.1, forward strand.
GCGGGTAAAGTCGTGTCGGGTAAACTCGGGTCGGGTGAAGTCAGGTGGGGTGAAGTCGGGTGGGGGTGAAGTCGGGTGGGGTGAAGTTGGGTCGGGTGAAGTCGGGTCGGGTGAATCCGGGTCGGGTGAAGTCGGGTCGGGTAAAGTTGGGTTGGGTAAAGTCGGGTCGGGTAAAGTCGGGTCAGGTAAAGTCGGGTCGGCTAACGTTTAGGCGGGTAACGTTTAGGCGGGTAACGTTTAGGCGGGTAACATTTAGGCGGGTAACGTTTAGGCGGGTAATGTCGAGATGGGTAACGTCGAGGTGGGAAACGTTGAGGTGGGTAACGTCGAGGTGGGTAACATCAAGTTGGGTAAAGTCGAGCCAGGGTAAACTCGAACCGGGGTAAAGTCGAGCTGGGGTAAAGTCGAGCCCGGTAAAGTTGACTAATATTAATATAATTATGCATTTAAAAAAAAAATTATTAAGACATTCTTTACAAAAAAAAGTATTCTGGTTCCAAGATTCGAACCAGTTATCTTGAGACAAACATTCTGCCATCTGAGCTATAGAGTGGTCCAATTGGTGGCAGAATGCTGGGAGGTCCTGACAGCATGTGAATAATGAGCAAACAGTATGGATAGAAATAATCTGAAAAAAATTAAAAAGTAAGGATAATAAATAAATAAATTTAAATATAAATAAAATTTAAATAAATATCACCACATCATCATTGACCAGCATGGTGTGGCTAGAGGTGGGCTGGTGGGGGTGTGGATTGCAGACCAGTATTGCTGTGTGGGTATTGTTTTACTTTGTGTGTGTGGTTGGGGGGGGGGGGGAAGTGTCAGGTGGGGCAACCATGCATGACTCCCACTAACCTGGTCTATATGGCTGGCAGGGTTACACCAACACAAAGAAGCTAGGGTGGGGATGCATCTGTAAACTGACTAACTGAAAATCTTAGTGGGGATGTGGGTCATGGTCATTGAGCCATGACTATTGCCAAACCTTGTTTTTAAGTTTGAGGATAGGGGTACTACCAGTACCAGTATATCCATACATATATATATATATATATATATGCACATATAGATGTCCATATATACACATATATATATATGTGTATATACATACCTACATATATGTATGTGTATATATGTGCATATATACACATATATGCACATATATATGCGTATATGTATATATATTTATATATGCGTATATATACGCATATATACATATCTACATGTATATATATGCATATATATGCACATATATCCACATATATGCGTGTATATCACTATATGTATATAATTATGCATATATATATGTATATGCATATATATATACATGTATATGTCTGTCTGTATATGCACATACACATATACTGTATGGTGGATATACCACACAGAGAGAAATCTCACTTTGCACCCACACCCACACCCACACTCAACCAACACCCACACCCAGCTCCAGTGGCCATCCTTGTGTAGTAGACTGCTAAACCAACAACCCATCTGCCTGTGTACATTAGAGTAATGGCATAAATGATGCTATTCATCATGATTTGTACATATTGTTGGTTATTTCTCATTAACTATGTCCAGGATTTTGATTCTAAGAAAAATACTTGATTTAATAGACCATGGTGTTCCAGAATAAAAACAGCACAATGTTATAGGCAATATAAGATTATCTCTTTATTTTAATGTAGTTTTAATTGAATATTATGAACATACTATACACAGCAGCATTTTCTTCACATAAACTTTGAAGAGCTACTTATAGCCATTTTAATGATGTATTTTGTTAGGTTCCATCCTCAATATTAAAGTAGTGCATCATTTATTTCATAGACTTCAGCAAAGCGTTTGACACGGTGGACCACCCTATCCTAAGGAGCAAACTAACCCAAATGGGAATAACGGGAGTAACAGGAAAATGGCTAGCGAGCTATCTAGAAAACAGAAAGCAATGCACCACAGTAAATGGATCCATATCCAATGAGGAAAAGATAACTTGCGGAGTACCCCAAGGGTCAGTCCTGGGGCCACTTCTCTTCCTCATATATATTAACGATCTAAACAACTGGCTAGAAATTGAAAACATCCAACTATATGCAGATGACACTGTGGTATATGCTGCAGGCAAAACAACCGAAGAAATAGAAACGAAACTGAATCTAACACTAACAAAACTAATCGAGTGGTGCCAACTAAATAGGATAACCATAAACAACAGCAAGTCAAAAACAGTACTATTTGGTACCAGTAACGAGAAAATAAAGTGTCTTCTGGGAAACACCGAACTAGAACAAGTAGACAACTACCGATATCTGGGAGTGGATCTAGACAGACACCTAAATTATGACCTCTGCATAACAAATACTATCAAAAAAGTAAACCATAAAGTATGGCTACTGGCTAAACTGAGATACTACATGACTGAAAGCATGGCAATTAAAATATATAAAGGCATGATCCTCCCCTACTTTGACTATGGCGATGTAGTATACATGGGAGGAAATACAAAACTATTAAACAAACTACAGGTGCTACAAAATAGAGCCCTCAAAGTATGCCTTCAGGTGAACAAAAGATATCCCACAATCGAATTACACAAAAAATGCAATGCAACACTACTAACGAATAGAAGGGAAACGCACCTCAAAATACTGGCACACCATTACACCACAAAACCAGGCTACACAGCAAGCCCCCATAGGGACACCAGGCAAATGGCAGCCCCAGTGCTACTGACAGCAATAAGTAACACCAAAATTTATGAGAAAAGTGTACTGGCCATGGCGGCACATGCCTGGAATAATCAACCCACACAACAACAGGCAATCGAAAGCATGGACCACTATAAAAGGTCCTTAAAGGAGCTTATATGTTATGGGCAGAATAAAAAAATTCTCACAAAAAGAAATGAAAAAAGAAAAAGTGGCAGACTGTGACAGGTCACCCCTATTTGTTTCTACATGTAAACTGGCTTGGTTTTTCAGAACGTCTTGCTTTTTCAAGACGTTTTGAAATCCAAGTCGTGGCCCCTACCTGTTGGAAGCCGAGAAATGTCACGAACCCCTTTGCCCCCCCCCCCCTTCCCATCATTTGTTGATTGCTATAACAATGTTACTGGCAATACAGTCCTTTCTGAACAGTCCACCCTTTCTGTAAAAGCTCTGGTGACAGTTGTTAATGGACGGAGGTCACGGGCGTAGCTAGGCATACGCGCGTACGCCAAAACGTCCACATCGTTTTGTCAACAACAAAAATAAATAATAAAAAATAAAGGGAGAGAGAGAGAGAGGAGGCATGTAGTAGTCCGGAGTGTCGAAAACTCAAGTCTAAAAGGTGTCAAATCTGCAAGCTTAAGCGGCCCCCTAAACCCCCTGCCAAAATTAGGAGTACACATCATTAAAGGTCTAGCTACACCCCTGGAGGTGACATTTTAATTTATTTAAACTTTCCATCCACGTGGCCTCCACAAGGCTCCAGGCGTACAATGGTCGCATGGTTAACAGCTGTTTGATCGGTCATACAAGTTGAAATATTTAAAATGATATTGCTCTTATATTAATCTAGTGTATGTCACAATCAACATCAGCAATTAGATTAATTGATTCAGTTATGTGAACTTCATTTTTTTCTTTCAGTTGTGTTATACCTGGTAGCAGATCTAACGAAATAATATTACATTCATCTTTACATGCGATGACTTCCATTCCTGAATTTGTGTGATTTCATCCACTAGGATACTTGGTGCAATATTTTATTGCCGGTGTTGCAGTTTCAGCGGCACACCAGTTTGCGAGGGACACATAGCTTCTGCGCATGCATCAAAATAGAACAGCATCATCACTAACCTTATAAATTTAATATAATCTTTTTGGTAAAGATGTTTTCTATATGTGTACCAAGCGATTTGTTTCTAGGTAGTGTGGTTTCACTTCTGCTGTATTTTCTGTATGAAGATTGCTCACGACCATTGACAATGCCTTGAGTTTGACGGTACGCGCAGTGCAAAACATTAGTTTTATTCAAAATTAATAGAAATCCAGAACCCTACCCTTATCAATTTAATATAATCTTTTTGGTACACATGTTTTCTATATGTGTACCAAGGGATTTGTTTCTAGGTGGTGTGGTTGTAGAGATATTTCACTTCTTCTGTATGAAGATTTGCTCACGGCCATTGACAATGCATTTGAATGGATGTGTCCCTCGCAAACTGGTGTGCCGTGGAAACTGCAACACCGGTGTTCTCGGTTATTTACAGATACCTCGTCTTACATAGATTTGATTTTTTTTTATTGCAAGAGACAATTTTCATCCCTGAGTAACAACTTAGTACTTATTCCCTTCTATGTAGCAACAAATACTGAAAGTTGCATAGTCTGATAAAAGCATACATATATATATTTTAAAGCAAATATTTATCTAGATTTGAAGCTACATATGTATAACTTAAATCTATACTGGTGCACTTATTAAGCATTTGGTACTACATAGAAGGGTGTCCTACGTCAATTTAATCAATCCTGTTCCTGCTTAAATCTATTGGATAAGAATTTTGACAAGCACGTTGCTTGTTTTACACTTCAAATATCTCCGGGGTTAGTCATTTTAAAGCAAACATTATAACGATCAACCTAATATATTTATCGCGGAGAATGACAGAAATTCAAAACCATCGGACTATGCAACATTTTAATATGTGCACCAGTATCTAAAGCCGTGTTCACACGGGCAAAATGTGAGGCGAATCAGACAAATCGAATCAGGTGAGGCGAATTAGCGGCCCGTTCACACGGGCAGTACTTGGGCCGGAAATCGAAATCTGCGCATGAGCAAGTCCAGACTAACCAGTGCCAGTTTGGGTTCGTCGACATCGGCCGAGAGAGTGTGGGTTCGACCTAGATATGTATGGATTGAATCGTATTGGTTTGGAACGGTCAAAACTTCTGCTGGGCAGTGAAACCCTAAAAATAAATGATGAAAAAAATATCTGTGCATAGATAGCGGTTTCATTAATTAAATTATATAATATGCGCTTTTGATCGACCGGAAAGTCAACAAACTAAGGTCGACTGCGCATGCGTGTGAGGTGCTTAATCCGCCTCAGTTGCGTCCACACGGGCAAAATAAATCGATTCACAGAAATCGCCTCACGTAAACTACCTCGATAGGTGGTTTACAGGATGCGCATCACAGGAATCGATTCAGGCATAATCAGGCGTAATCCGACTCACCCGCCCGTTCACACGGGAAATGTGCGTCGAACTAGGCAAATCGGTTTCTACGAATCGATTTACATTCCCCGTGTGAACACGGCTTAAGTTAGATATGCAGAATCAAATCTACATATACTGATAAAGATATTATTATAAGTGTTTTGGTCTCGGAAAGCTGGTGCTTTCATCTGTCTATGCATCTCTAACACTGGTAACAGGTGACACTGTCTGTATTGCAGGCTGGCAGTCTAGCGCTCACGCATGTCGTCCCCACCGTCTACGCCAACCCTAGCTTCCACAAGGTGTCGGTGTCGGCTTAGATTCTAAATATGTGGGTTTAGAGTCTATGCTCGGGGTTTTGCGCATGCGCGTATTCAATTAACACAACCCGGATGACTTGGGTCACCCGAGTTGCTAGAAATTCAAATAGAACCCCACGAGTGAAGTTGACAAAAACATATGCCGTGTGCTAAAAGTATTTTAGCTAAATAATATGTATTTAGCGAATTGAAGAGTTAATGTCAT
>JASIRB010000658.1:0-30066 GCA_030323885.1 Branchipolynoe longqiensis
ATGGGGCGGGGCGTGGCGAGGCGAGGCTGGGCTGGGCTGGGGGTTCAGTGGGTAGCACTGTTCAGGTGATTTGTACTCATCTCCTACCCATTTGGTAGTATGCATCAGCCTCTATGACACCTGGTATTCCGGCTAAAAGGAAAGCTTGTTTTATTTAAAGCTGCATAGTCCGATGAAGCATCACATTTTCAAAACCAAAATAATTATATAGATTTGACTCTACATATCTAACTTAGATATTGATGCACATATTAAGCATTTATTGCCAGATAGAAGGGAACATTGAGACAATTTGATACATTATAATGTTGAAGCCTATGGTGTCAGAGTTTTGGCATGCTTGCCAAAAGTAAGTTTACATGTTTGAATTTCAAATATCTCAAAACTTATCCATTTAAAATCAAAGTTACTTTAACCTGAAATAAGGTAGATTATACGATCAATTTAATATATTTATCTCAGAAAAATGACCAAAATGCAAAACCATCGGACTATGCAACTTTAACAACACCTCTAGAGCACATTAATTTTTATCATTGGCTATTGGCCGTCAAGCTTATGGTCATTCTGACATATTTATTTGGAGGGAACCGACCGACTACTGCCACATAGGCTACTCTTTCTAATAAGCAGCAAGGGGTCTTTTATATCCACTTTCCCACAGACATGCCAGCACACACCACAACCTTTGATGAACCTGTTGTGGACCACTGGTTGCTGGTATTCCCAAGTGGTCACCCAGTCAACCAAATCCCGATGGGGCTCAGCGTTGTGTAATCTCGGTGTCTCCAGCGGTGAACCTTGCTTTGCAGTCTTGGGTTTTGGCACAGTGACTGTAAACCCCTGACATCCGACAGAGCAGAGGGCGGAGACAACATGGCTGACATAGAGAGGGAGGAATATATCACCCCCCCCCCCCACTCCTTACTCATACTCCCTCAGTCCATAGTCAGGCATAACACCTGACTATGGGTTGAGGGAGTGTGAGGAAGGGGGATGGGGTTGTATGCTATTGCTGAAACATATTGTAGTGGTCTGCACTGACCTCTCAGGCAAGTAACCACATAGACAGGTAGGCATGGGGAGCGTGTTGATATCAGGGAGCCTAGGTGGTGTAATGGTTAGCACACTGGCCCGGAATGCAAAGAGATGTGGGTTCGAGTCCCGCTCTAGGCAGAATATTTCCCATTTTCATCACCCCCATGACACTGGTTGCCGTGATCAGGATCCTGTACAAGCTTTGCGCTGTATGGTTGTTGAACCTACCCTGTGTATGTATGTGTTAGTGCATTGCCTGTATGTATGTAATTGTAAGCATTACAAGACTTACAATTCCAGGGGGCGAGTGTAGTGGTCTGCACTGACCTCTCAGGCAAGTAACCACATAGACAGGTAGGCGTGGGGAGTGTCAGGGAGCCTAGGTGGTGTAATGGTTAGCACACTGGCCTGGAATGCAAAGAGATGTGGGTTCGAGTCCCGCTCTAGGCAGAATATTTCCCATTTTCATCACCCCCATGAGAATATCATGTTTTAATTTGGGACACTCTGAAATAATTTACCTCCTAGAGAGTTATTAATATTATACTTAATATACTTATTATGCAACACCTGTATCAAAGTTAGATATGTAACTGTAAGTGGTTGCATAGTCCGATGGTTTTGAGTTTCTCACATTTTCTGAGATAAACATATTAGGCTGTTCATTATAATCTACATCACTTTAGTTTGAAGTAACTTTTATTTTAAATCGCTAACTTTTGAGATATTTGAAATGGAAACATGCTAAATTAATTTTGGCAAGCTTGCCAAAACTCTATCACCATAGGCTTCTGCAGTAACAGGTTCTATTAATTGACTCAGTATCCCATTATATGTGACGACAAATGTTTAATAATTGCACCAGTATCTAAGTTAGATATGTAGAATCAAATTTAGATAATTGTTTTGGTTTTGAAAATTTTATGTTTTCATCAGACTATGCAGCTTTAAGAAATGTGATATTTTCATCAAACTGTGCATCTTTAAGTTTAACTGAAAACTGCATGTGCTTAACTATATGCCAGTACAGATGTTGACACTATTTCCCATGTTGAAAATACATCAAGAGAAACAAACGATTTTCATCAAACTATGGAGCTTTAACTCAAGACTGTCTGCGCTTATTAAACAATATACCATTACAAATGTTGACACTGTTTCCCATTTTAAGATACATCAATATGAACAAAAGGATTGTCATTAAACTATGCAGATTTAACTCAAAACTGTCTATATGCCATTACATATGTTGACACTGTTTCCCATATTGAAATTACATGAAGTGAAACAAAAATATTGATTGGATCCTTAATGAATGCATTTTCCTGATCCTCGATGAAAGATATGGTTATAATATATCCTTGTTGTTGGCGGATATAAAGTGAAACAATATTGATTGGATCCTTAATGAATGGGTTTCCTAATCCCCGATCAAAGACATGGTTATAATATATCCTTGATGTCGGTGGATATAAAGTGAAAAAGATATTAATTGGATCCTTAATGAATGTGTTTCCTGATCCCTGATCAAAGAGATGGTTATAATATATCCCCAATGTCGGTGGATATAAAGTGAAACAATATTGATTGGATCCTTAATGAATGTGTTTCCTGATCTGCAATCAAAGAGATGGTTATAATATATCCTCAATGTCGGCGGATATCAAGTGAAAAAATCTTGATTGGATCCTTAATGAATGTGTTTGCTGATCCCCGATCAAAGAGATGGTTATAATATATCCCTGATGTCGGAGGATATAAAGTGAACAAATATTGATTGGATCCTTAATGAATGTGTTTCCTGATCCGCAATCAAAGAGATGGTTATAATATATCCACAATGTCGGCGGATATAGAGTGAAAAAATATTGATTGGATCCTTAATGAATGTGTTTCCTGATCCCCGATCAAAGAGATGTACTTATATATCCTCAATGTCGGCGGATATCCGCCGGATGGATGAAAGGAGAGGTGAGGCCTGTGGGGGAGAGAGAGGTATAATTGTGGTTTTTGTGGCGACTTTGATGGTGACGAGTCCCAGACGAGGCACAACTAGAGGTCAGGTCAAGGAGGAAGTGGCTTACATCATCAGGCCACAACAAAGAGAGGCACTAATAAGGGGGGGGGGGCGAAGACTACACTGGCACACACAGGTAGGTGAGGCAAATGGGCAGTGGAGGCCGGATGAGGGGGGCAGGAGAAGGGGGGGGGGCAGGGGATAGTGGGGGCAAATCACTCCATCGGTGGATCACTACAATGGGATATCTGGTGAATATAAGAAGGGGGAGGGGGGGGGGAAGTGGGAAGTAGAGGCGGGATAAGGGGGGCAGGAGAAGGTGGGGCAGGGGATAGTGGGGGCATATCAGCCCAAAGGTGGATCACTACAAGAGGGTATCTTGTACATTTTTGGAATCATTTTCTGCCAGAGTCAAGATCTTGAATCATGATATATTCCAGCAGTAGTCCATCCCTGCCTCGCACCCCTCCCTCCCCCAAAGTAACTTTTATGCCTCTATTTGTTTGCAATGTTGACTTGATATGCAAAATCACTCTCCGCTCACAATAAAGTGCAATTGAATGATAATTGAACACTATTATTAAGTGAAGTATACAAGTGTTATTTGAATGACAGTTGAACGATTATTAAAGTTACATATAGCCATGATTTGGGATTTCTGCTATATTTACTTTTTTAAAGATATATTCAAACCCCAAGATTCAAACCATGGCCGAGTCAAACCAATGGATTAAAGCTTTATATGTGCCGCTACCTAGCCTGGCGTTCTGCATTACAAGGATATGGCAAGGAGAAATGGAATAAAGAAGACCAATTGTTCGCGATTGATATTTACCAATTCGCCCCTTGGGTCTGGTACGCATGAGGATTTGGGTGGGTAAAGCTAGGATTCCTTAAGCTAAGATTCCTTACACGTGGTATGCGTGTGCGAATGCGAATGCGACAAAAAATCGAAACGCCTTGAAGTCAATGGACTACATCCCTTACATGCGGTATGCGAATGCAAATGCGAATGCGAATGCGAATGCGAATGCGGCAACTCGATCGGTCCCTGTAGCGATCGGCGCGGCATGCGGCACGCGGTGTGCGAATAGAAACACCACTCGCACTTGTCCATTAGTTTTAGACGAGGAGAGGCGACTGAGCATTACGGAATGGACACACACAAGGGTGCAGAGGGGAAACATATGGTAGTGGTGGTGGTTGGGTTACAGGTTCGTAAAAATGAATACTTATCTATAATTTGGTAATTATAAAGGTAGGAACCTCCATGTGACGTACCAAGAGGTACATAGATATAAATGCCATATTAGGCCATATACAGTGCAGTATATGGTATACTTGTTTATTTTTATTTTTTAAATATAGCCAGTCGTGTGCCACATGCCGCATGCCGCATGCCGCATACCGCATAGAAGGAATCCTCCCATTCGCATACCGCATACCGCATACCGCATACCTCATACCGCGTAGAAGGAGTCTTAAGGGCGCATTCCATATACGCGTAATGCGTAATGCGTTATGCGTTACGCGTTATGCGTTATGCGAATGCCAGCATTCCATATACGCGTAATGCGTAATGCGTTATGTGGCGCACGACTGGCTATATTTAAAAAATAAAAATAAACAATTATTCTCCATACTGCTCTGTATGTGACCAAATATTGCATGTATATCTATGTAACTTTTTGTATGTCACATGGGGGTTCCTACCTTTATTATAACCAAATTATAGATAAGTATTCATATTTCTGTGCATATGGTAGCATTTTTAGCTTTCCCCTAACCCTATGTCTCCCTGGTGCCCAGCTCACCATGTGTTTCCAATTAGCACCCCTCTGTGAGGCCGTTCCGTAATGCTCAGTCGCCTCTCCTGGTGTTAAACTAATGGAGACATCAGACTCAGGTTTCTATTCACATCCAGCTTGACGCATAACGCATTACGTACCGATCGCTACAGGGACCGATCGGGATAATGAATTTCTGATGCATTCGCATTCGCATTACGCATTACGCGTGTATGGAATGTAGCTCATAGGTTTCAAGGCGTTTCGATTTTTTGTCGCATTCGCATTCGCATTCGCATTACGCATTACGCGTATATGGAATGCGCCCTTTAGCTTTACACGCGGTATGCGGCGTGCGGCATGCGGTATGCGGCATGCGGTATGCGAACGGTTTGGGTCCTTTCACCCACACCCACACACATAGTGTCAGGTTTCTCTAACACTGTTGTCTATGGGCATTCGCATTCACATGCCGCACTGATCACTACATGGACCGATTCAGTATTCGCATGCCGCATGCCGCATGCGGCATACCGCGTGTAAGGAATCACTCCCATTGACTTAGATGCTTTTCGAATTTTTGCCGCATTCGCATTCGCATTCGCATACTGCATACGGCGTGTAAGGAATCCTAGCTTAAGCGATAATAGGCAAGTGAAACAAAAATTAAAACTCGAAATTTAACAAAAATAAGGTAAAGAAGAAGATGGCATGTGAATAAGAACCGCCACTTCGCTCTCACTCAGTCTCATATGTTTCTTGTAAAATATCAACATCAGTATCACCTGGTTCAGATTCGTTCCAGTGGCTCTAAAAGTCTAAGTAATGATCTGCGATAGAACACCCACATACATACAATAAAAAAATATAAATACAAACTACCATGAAGCAATTTATTTAGCCAATCTCACTACTTCACACTGCCACCAGGGGTAAGATATGGCAGCTAAGCACACCACTGACTGACTTTTTAACGTTGTCCACATTTCTCACTCGACTTGTAGCGTGTTCTGGTTGTATTAATTAAGGCCACCTGTAATCAACTCCCACCTGTGTGTACCTGCGGGTGAAGGTTCGACGTGCAGGCAGATAGGATGAAGGGTGGAACGGATTAGCGATCCATCTTAGTCGGGAGCAGACTGGATGAGCGCGTCTGTAGTGACACCTGTAGGTACTCTAAAGGGCGCATTCCATATACGCGTAATGCGTAATGCGTTATGCGTTATGCGTTATGCGTTATGCGTTATGTGAATGCCATCATTCCATACATGCGTTATGCGTTATGCGTTATGTGTTATGCGTTATGCGTTATGCGTTATGCAGTGAAGTATATAAAAAGTATGGTGCAAACATGTAGGTTTATGCGGCGGACCTGTTAGGAAGCAGTCTTCATGAGAAATATGAAGAATGGGACGGTGCAAACATGGTTCAGTTTAGCTTGCTTCGAGGGATGTTAGGACCGTCCCAAATATGAAGACTGCTTCCTAACAGGTCCGCCGCATAAACCTACATGTTTGAACCGTCCCATTCTTCATATTTCTCATGAAGACTGCTTCCTAACAGGTCCGCTGCATAAACCTACATGTTTGCACTGTCCCATTCTTCATATTTCTCATGAAGACTGCTTCCTAACAGGTCCGCCGCATAAACCTACATGTTTGCACCGTCCCATTCTTCATATTTCTCATGAAGACCGGCTGTCCGTAATTATCAGTCGCCTCCTCCAGCCTTATATCAATGGACAAATGCGACTGATGCTTTTCTGTTCGCACCACCTTGTCCCGGCTGTCCGTAATTATCAGTCGCCTCCTCCAGCCTTATATCAATGGACAAATGCGACTGATGCTTTTCTATTCGCACCACCTTTACGCATTACGCATTACGCACCGATCGCTACATGGAGCGATCGGGATAATGGATTTCTTTCGCATTCGCATTCGCATTACGCATTACACGTGTATGGAATGTAGCTCATAGGTTTCAAGGTGTTTCGATTTTTTGTCACATTCGCATTCGCATTCGCATTCGCATTACGCATTACGCATATATGGAATGCGCCCTTTACACTGTAACAGCGCCCCATAGCGGGCTCACCATACATAACTTAAGCTAAGATTCCTTACACGCGGTATGCGGTATGCGGCATGCGGCATGCGGTATGCGGTATGCGAATGGGAGGATTCCTTCTACGCGGTATGCGAACCCATAACCCCACCACCACCACTACCATATGTTTCCCCTCTGCACTCTTGTGTGTGACTGTTCCGTAATGCTCAGTCGCCTCTCCTCGTCTAAAACTAATGGGAAAGTGTGACTGATGTTTCTATTCACATACCGCGTGCCGCATGCTGCATGCCGCACCGATCGCTACAGGGACCGATCGAGTTGCCGCATTTGCATTTGCATTTGCATTTGCATTTGCATTTGCATTCGCATTCGCATTCGCATTCGCATTCGGACATAGGGAATCACCCCCATTGACTTAGATGCTTTCCGATTTTTTGCCGCATTCGCATTCGCATGCCGCATACCACATACCACATACCGCGTGTAAGGAATCTTAGCTTAACAATACTCGCATGCGCCACAAACAGCAGGTTTTAGGAACCATAAACAACAGTCTCTATGCGCTACGAAACGAGGCCCTCACATGGACCACAAATAACATCATGTACGCACCATAAATGCCACACAATATGCATTATGCACAGTGACACACATGTACACGAAGGAGCGCATGTCTCGCGAGCGGAAGATCAGGAGTTAGGTTCCCGGTCGAGTCGAACCAATGACTTTAAAATTGATACTTGTTGCTTCCTAGCCTGGCGCTCAGCATTAATCTAGGTTAGGGCAATTACTGGTTAGCGCAGTGTCAGGATAATGTGACTGAGTGGGATATCAGGTCATGGTTCTGGCAGCCTAATTTTCCAGTGGGGCAGCACTATAAAGTCGCCATGAGTGCCCACTGTCAAAAGTAGGTACCCGTCCTCATATGACCTTAGATGTTGCTAGGACGTAAAACAACAAACAAACACATGAAAGGGCATCCCATATAAGTAGACATCACTATATATATATATATATATATACATACATATATATGTGTGATGTATAACGCATTATGCAAGTATAAATGCATGGAAGGGAATTAATAGTTATTAAGATTGTTATTATTATTATTCTGTATATTGTCACCTCCTTTTTTTTCCTTTTTTTTGGTGACAAGTTTCTTATTCTGCCCATAACGTATAAGCTCCCATGAGGGTGCTTGTTTTCAACGCTGGACAGCTGTGATACTGGATTGGTCTAGTCCCGCACTCAGGAGTGTTTACCTGATCTTTCTTGGGCCAACCTTTTGCGGTCTTGGGTGTTAGTAGTTTCTATATTAGTTTTTTTGAATTTTCAAAGTTTTTTCCTAACCTGTATATGATAACTTAGCCTACTATGTACATCTATCCAGATGACATACAGGCCTGTGGGAGAGGATCCCATCCCATTGTGGTTTGTTACAGCATCCTTTCACCCATGCCCTGTCCTTAGATAGTATACCAGTATGCCAGAACACCCCTGGACCCTTCAGGACTGCGACTAGGTGGGATCCTTGTGTTGTATGGTTAGCCATTTTGTATTTCAGGGTGAATCGGATGCATGACCGCGGCCTGCCCGGTTCTGCTTTGGTTTGTGCCAGTACACATACCCAGACGGACTGCGTCCTATGGTGATAGTCATTTCGATTTCCTTAGTACTTAGGAGGGATAGTTTCCATATTTGTAATATCTACCATTTTTTCTGGCCTGTCTTTTGCTTTTTGTGCCAGAATACAGCAAGCAGTGACTGCGCCCATGGTCAGGTGAGATATTGTTCCTTCAGTAGGTGGTTGTGTATTACCTTGTTTTCTTTAAGAACCTTTTATAGTGCTCCAGGCTTTTGATTGCCCGTTGTTGTGTGGGTTGATTATTCCAGGCATGTGCTGCCATGGCCAGTACACTTCTCTCATAAATTTTGGTGTTACTTATTGCTGTCAGTAGCACTGGGGCCGGCATTTGGCTGGTGTCCCTATGGGGAGTTGCTGTGTAGCCTGGTTTTGTGGTGTAATGGTGTGCTAGTATTTTGAGGTGCATTTCCCTTCTACTCGTTAGTAGTGTTGCATTGCATTTTTTGTGTAATTCTATTGTGGGATATCTTTTGTGCATCTGAAGGCATACTTTGAGGGCTCTATTTTGTAGCACCTGTAGTTTGTTTAATAGTTTTGCTATGCTCATGTCTGATGGCGCCCCTACCAGCGCTCCTCCTCTCTATCGTGCGTGCCAAATCACCACTCCCACCAGAGAATGTTTTTTGGTGAGAATGTTCTTATAATGCATCCCGTATGTACCACAACATCCACCCCATATGCACCACAAACAAGGCCTCCATATGGACCTGAAACAACACCATGTATCACCATACACACCACCCAATATGCACCTCAAACAGAACCTCCATATGCACCACAAACAAGGTCTTCATATGCACCACAAACAAGGTCTTCATATGCACCACAAACAAGGCCTCGATATGGACCTCAAACAACACCATGTATCACCATACACACCACCCAATATGCACTACGCATAGTACCCGATATCTACGTCATCCTATATAAGTAAACATCACTATGTCTATGGAGTAACTTCTACTTAAGCACTATTATTAATAGCCCTGTCACATTACGACGCTTCTCCCCAACGTGAGTCGATGTGTGTGATTTTGGGGTGGAACATCAGGACACGTCAGGAAGCGTTACGCGCATGTTAGGCGCGCGTTGGTACACGTTGATGAATGGCGACGGTCGGCGAGGATCGTCGGCACGTGTCGGTTTGACGTGTGCCAATGTGTGGGTGCGACCATTACGGGGATGTTAGGCGTGCGTCGAGATCCATTGGACACGCTGGAATAAGGTTATGCGAATGCTATGCGAACGCTATGCGCACACCACATGCGCGTGACAACCTCTTTTTGTTTTTTTCCAACCATCGATACACGTTGGCCGCATGCTACCAACATGTTGCACCACCGCCGAAAAGTTGGACGTGTCTCAACGCATACAACTTATTTTGGGCGTTGGTGGCACACCAGCGAGAAGCATCGTAATGTGACAGGGTCATTAGTATTAACAACTCACCACACTACAACGTACTACTAAAGGTACTTTACGTAAAAAAATACTGAAATAGCAACCCGCATACGACAGATACCACTGGAAATGATACAAGCACCACTAACAGAAGCCCATACACCACTAATTATTTGGTAGTATCCCATACAAATTAACACCACTAAAAGCGTGACCCATCCACCAACAACAATGGCTCATGCACCATTAACACCACTGACTGTGATACATGCGCTACCAGCACTAACACTGTAGTAACCGTTTCTAATAACCACAAACACTAACACTATGTAGCCAATACACCACTAACATCAGCCCATGCACCACTAACACCACTAAAAGTGACATGTGCACTACTATTACTAAAACTGTAGTAACAGTACCCTATACACCTCTAACCCTCTGTGTTGGAAATTACGCCACACGTAACCTAAAGGCTGCACCATAACAGTAGGCCACCTACACTACGCATAGCATACACTAACATAAGTGGCCTCGCTAGTATACACAGGGTGTAACCACTTGTAGTCCATGCGCCACTAACACTAGTAACAGCAGCCCACACACCGCTAAAACCACTAAAAGTGACACATGCACCAATAACAGTAGCCTGCACACCACTAACACTAACAGTAACATCAGCCCATGCACCACTAACACCACTAAAAGTGGCACAATCGCTAGTATACTAACAGTGCCGTGTACACCACTAAAACTATGTAGTCCATGCACCACTAACAGCAGCCCATGCACCCCTAAAACCACTAACAGTGGCACATGCACCAATAACAGTAACCTATGCACCACTAACACGAACATCAGCCCATGCACCACTAACACCACTGAAAGTGGCACAAGCGCTATTAACACTGTAGTAGCAGTAGCTAACACTGTAGTAGCACCACTAATACTATGCATCTCATACACCACTAACAGCAGCCCATGCACCACAAACACCACCAACACTACCACCAATACCATCCCTAATCACCACTAACTACAAGCAGGACGCCACACACACCCCTAGCGGCACCCTCGCTCAATACTACTGCTATATGGGCACCCCTAACGGCACCCCATTTATTGCACCTATCCGGAACAAGTGCAAGACACCACCTTCTCCACCCACCCACACACACCAACCCACACCCACCCACACACCCCACACCCACCACAGACGCAGTGCTCCAACTGCCCCTCCTAGCTGTGCATAGGGGCACATTTTCTAAGGGTTATTAGTGAAAAATTCGGCAATTGGCGTTGTAAACTGGGGTGACGAGCCGGCCACTGGCCGAGACAATGCGCCGACCCGGGAGTTAATTCCTAGGTGCAGCGGGGTGCCCTCCAGTCGTTATGGGAGTGAAGTGTGTGTGTAGGTGCGGGGAAGGGTGTGTGGCGTAGGCTACAGGCACACATTTATATGTATATATATATATATATATATATATATATATATATATATATATATATATATATATATATACAGTAAAGCCTCGCTAAATCGACCGACCATGGAACCGACTTTATATGGTCCATTTAGGGAGGTGTTCGGATTAGGGAGTGTTTTTTTGTCATTACATTTACAATGGTAATTGGTATTGTACGGGCGATCCTTTGGAACCCAAATAAAGCGATCGATATAGGGGAGTGGTTCATCTCTGGAGATGGTCAGTTAGATAGGTTCTACTGTATATATATATATATATATATATATATATATATATATATATATATATTCATTCACCATCATTTATATATATATATATATACATATATAGAGTAAAGCCTCTCTAACAGACCACCTCCACAGATTGACCACTCCCCTATATCGATCGCTTTATTTGGGGACAATTGTAACGATAAATTTTTTTTTTTCCAAAATCGACCACCTCTCTAAATCGACCATGAAAAACCTGTTCCATGGTCAGTCGATGGTGGATTTAGAGAGGTTTTACTGTATAGTTTGGGTTATATATGAAGCCCATAGGGCAAGCCTATTAGTATTTGAATGATAGCCAGCCATTCACTATGCTTACCCCCTCACCACCCTCACTGGGAAGCACCCGAGGGGGGATGTGTGGCAGGTATGGCGATTTACAGAATGACGAACAATTATGAAATTATCCCGACTGATGCGCCACTAGTACTACGGGAATTACCTGTCACCCGCCTACTCCGCCCCGAGGGTATCCCCTATCTCCCCCCCCCCCCCTCCCTCTCACCCCTTCTCCCCCTCCCCTCCCTACGTCCTCACGCCCTCCCCTCCCCATATCCCTGTCCTTCCTCCTCTCACCTCTCCCTCCCCTTCTCCTCCTTCCCCCTCTCCCTACTCATACCCCTCCCCTCCTTCCCTCTCCCTCCACTCTCCCCTCTTCCTTTCCTCCCCCCTCACCCTCCCCTTCTCCCTCCTCTTCACCCTCCCCTTCTGCCCCCTTCCCCCCCCCCCCTTCTCGCTTCATTCCTCCCTCCCTCTTCCCTCCTTCCGCCTCTCACTCTTACTCTGGATTTTCACATTTCCCTTCTCCTTCCCCGTCCAATATCCATGCCCTCTTCCCCCTCTTCTATCCCCATCTCTCCCTCTCCCCTCTCCCCCCTCCCCACTCTCCCCGTCTCGCCGTCTCCTCCCTCTTTCCACTCCCAATCCACCTCCCCAAAACCCTCACCATACAAGACCAGTCTGCTAAGAAATCGGCAATGCCCAACCAGCCGATCTACTCACAAAATAAATTCTTTTTTAGAGAAAGATATCCGCACCTTAAAATATACCTCCAAAATCCAGAGAAAGACCGATTATGGGAACAGCTATATATTTTGTAGCGTCACACTCATACTCATAGCTGTGATAGGAATAAAGCTAGTGCTTATTTCTACTGTGGGTATAAGTATAACTGATGATACTCCTCCCTCAGCCCATACACAATGTTCCTACTTTTGGTATAAGTATAACTGATGATACTCTTCCCTCAGCCCCATACACAATATTTCTACTTTGGGTATAAGTATAACTAATGATACTCCTCCTCAGCCCATACACAATATTTCTACTTTGGGTATAACTATAAGTATAACTAATGATACTCCTCCCTCAGACCCATACACGATATTTCTACTTTGGGTATAGGTATAACTAATGGTACTCCTCCCTCAGCCCATACACAATATTTCTACTTTGGGTATAACTATAAGTATAACTAATGATATTCCTCCCTCAGCCCCATACACTATATTTCTGCTTTTGGTATAAGTATAGCTAATGATAGTCCTCCCTCAGCCCCATACACAATATTTATACTTTGGGTATAAGTATAACTAATGATACTCCTCCCTCAGCCCATACACAATATTTCTACTTTGGGTATAACTATAAGTATAACTAATGATACTCCTCCCTCAGACCCATACACAATATTTCTACTTTGGGTATAAGTATAACTAATTATACTCCTCCTACAGCCCCATAGACAATATTTCTACTTTGGGTATAACTATAAGTATAACTAATGATACTCCTCCCTCAGCCCCATACACTATATTTCTGCTTTTGGTATAAGTATAACTAATGATACCCCCCCCACAGCCCCATACACAATATTTCTACTTTGGGCATAGCTGTAAGTATAACTGATGCTACTCCTCCCTCGGCCCCTTACACAATATTTCTACTGTGGGTATAAGTATAACTAATGATACTCCTCCCTCAGCCCATACACAATATTTCTACTTTGGGTATAAGTATAACTAATTATACTCCTCCTACAGCCCCATACACAATATTTCTACTTTGGGTATAACTATAAGTATAACTGATGATACTCCTCCCTCAGACCCATACACAATATTTCTACTTTGGGTATAAGTATAACTGATGATACTCCTCCCTCAGACCCATACACAATATTTCTACTTTGGGTATAAGTATAACTAATTATACTCCTCCCTCAGCCCCATACACAATAGTTCTACTTTGGGTATAGCTATAAGTATAACTGATGATACTCCTCCCCCAGCCCCTTACACAATATTTCTACTGTGGGTATAAGTATAACTAATGATACTCCTCCCTCAGCCCATACACAATAGTTCTACTTTGGATATACCTATACGTATAACTAATGATACTCCTCCCTCAGCCCCATACACAATATTTCTACTTTGGGTATAACTTTAAGTATAACTAATGATACTCCTCCCTCATACCCATACACAATATTTCTATGTTGGGTATAAGTATAACTAATTATACTCCTCCCACAGCCCCATACACAATATTTCTACTTTGGGTATAAGTATAACTAATTATACTCCTCCCACAGCCCCATACACAATATTTCTACTTTGGGTATAACTATAAGTATAACTAATGATACTCCTCCCTCAGCCCCTTACACAATATTTCTACTGTGGGTATGACTAATGATACTCCTACCTCACCCCCCCCCCCCCCCCCCCCCCATGCAATTATTATTCCTTACAGTTACAGACAGACTCCTGGGAACGCTGATTAACACACTGCGCCGCTGCTACAACTTTGCAAGACGCTGAGCGCCTTGCAGTAGTGGTGTTGCTACATAGCCATACATGCATGCACACATACCTGTGTACCTCTCGGCTCCTGGCTCCCCTCGCGTCTCTGCACGCATCATGGCCTCGTCTAATTAACTGTCTGCTAATTGCGCACATAAAAATAACCGTTAGCCAGTGACGGCAGGGGGCGCGGGTGCTCCTACGTGTTACTCCGGAATGCTCTTATTAGCATGCCCTATTATCGCTCACAATCATGCCATCGCCCAGCGTGCAATCTAAATATTATAGTTGTGGGTAGGTGACTGGAAGATAGGTTTTCCTGATCGATTATGTGGGGGAATATACTGTGCTTATTTTCTACAATACTCATACTGATATTCTATAATGCTTATGCTTATACTGTTATAGTTATATTCAACAATGTTTATCCCCAGGTTCAACAACACTTATACTGATATTCTGCCATGCTTATACTGATAATGTATATATGTATAGTGATGTTCTACAATACTGACATTCTATAATACTTATGCTGATGATATTCTTTAATACATATGCTGATAATGATATTCCACAATACTTGCACTGACATTCTACAATACTTATAGTTATACTGCTATTTTGCTAAACCTATGCTTGCACTCTACAATACTTATACTTACAGTCTACAACCCTTATACTTACATTCTACAATACTTATACTTACATTCTACAATACTTATATGTATATTTTGCCATACTTATACTTACATTCTACAAAACTTATTCTTTCATTCTACAATGCTTGTACTTACATTCTACAATACGTATGCTTACATTCTACCATACTTATACTTACATTCTATAATACTTATACTTACATTTTACAATACTTATACTTATATTCTACAAAACCTATACTTACATTCGACAATACTTATACTTACATTCTACAATACGTATACTTGCATTCTACAAATACAATACGTATATTATGCTTACATTCAAAAATACTTATACATGTATTTACATTTCTACAATACTTATATTACATCCAGGATCACGTCATTAGCAGAAATTGTCAATTTTACCGAGACTTTAATCTGATCAAATCAAAGGCATTATTGTTTTGTGTGTGTGTTTTTTTGTTAATAGATTTGTTGAAGTAGTTGTTAAACGGACCCTTGAGATTGATTACCAAATAAGGGAAGACACGCTCTGTGTCCTGATTAAAAGGTGGTTTGCATTGTTGTAAGAACATGCACCCTGAGACAATGTCGGTCAGGTAAGGAGCTTGTTGGGATGACATGTTTATGTGGACGGGGGGGGGGGGGGCTAAGGGGGTGAGTGGGATGCATAACATCAAGGTGACAGTAAATACTTTTATAGCCATTTTCTGTTAGACAACAACATAAAGACACAACCTTACACGCCCAAGCACTTTATAGCGGTTGACATATTAAATGCGTTAAGTACCTTCATGTGAGTCTATAAACCAGTATGTTCGATTCAATTGCGTGTGTGCTTAATTCATGTTACTCGGCCATGTTGCAGGATAACAAGACATAAAGAGGAAACTGATTTAAGTTTCATTAAAGAAAAATAATCGTCACCTACAGGTAGGTAGAGCAGGTTATGGCAATTGGGCGGCTAGGACCCGAATGTTCTGGCAATGGAGGCTGGAGCATATGGATGCTGAGGCTGAGAGAGTCCAGATGATGGAGCACCCAGGAGGGCATGTAGAGAGGTGGAGGGATTGGCCCCCCACCCAACATATCAGTGAGCGCTGATGGAGCGTCGGTGATCGGGCATGGAGGCGATGTAGGTTGAGACAGCGCGGGACCTCCAGGTGTAGAGGAGATCTGGCAGGCAGTGGGAGCGAGGAGTAGGGCAGTGGTGAGGAAGTGGGCTGAGAGTGGCACACCAGATGGAAGGAGGAGGGCAGGGCCATGTGGGGGCGGGTTAGTCTTAGCAAGGTATGTGAACCAAGCCTTGACAGGGCAGCATGAGGAGTGAGGGATGCGGGGGAGGTGGATTACTAGAGGGCAGGTGGATTTTGGTTGAGTCTTGGTGGAACGGACATGGACAAGGAGTGCCTCACAGGTGGCTGTGACATCTGAGAAGAGTATGGGGAGAATGACTGGGGGGAAACAGTAACGAGATTGCTTTGCGGAAGCATAGTGCAATAGGCTAAGATGAGAGTGAGAACAATATCTGCAGGTAGGGGGGTCAGGCGGGTTAAGAATGAGATGAGCTGGGAGAGTTGGTCGGGGTTCAGCTCTGGGGCCTTGGTTGGGACATGGGAGGAGGACTTAATGATCCCTTTCTTCATGACAGAAATCTTGTGTGCATTAAAGGCAGAGTGATCACCAGGGGCGGAGGAAACCCAGACCTTAACGGCAGAAAAATAATTGTTTGTTGTTGTTGTTTGTTGTTGTTTTACGTCCTAGCAACATCTAAGGTCATATCAGGAAAAATAATTGAACACAGCACCCGGGGACCTAAGAGCTAACGAAAGAAAATACAGGAAAGAGAGAAGGTCATAGACTCTAGGGGAGAGGGGGGAGACTCGGTGGAGGGTGCAGAACCACAAGTAGCGCATCACATGGGAGGCTTTGTTGAACCAAGTCCTTTGGGCGAGTGCATTCTCGTAAACTTGGAGTAGGCCATCATGATGTTTCAGCAAGTAGCCTGGAAAATAAGGCAAACAGGTAATATCTTCCAGGCTACTGGGGTTTACATTGATAGTTTACATAGTGAAATCTATTATGTCAGCAGTGAAAGAGATCGGGATTCTAGATAGAGACAAATTAGAGCACATAAGTGAGGCTTTGCATTTAAAGAATGGATCAGATGCGGAGCAGCTTAGGGCGTCTGCAAGTATTAACTGTGAACCAGGCTTATGGCATATCTCAAGTTCGAAGTTATGTAAAGCTGAAAGAAGCCAGAGCTGCCTGGCACCGGCACAGAGAACAGGGTCTTTGCCTCTGCCTGATGAGAGGACCTGCTGGGAAGCCAGGTTGTCTGTATTAATCTGCAATGTGTAGCAATGTGGGGAAAGGGGGAGGAGGCCGTAAACTGAATGGACTAGATTTATGGCTTCGAGCTGGGTAATTGTGAGCTTCCTGGCCTGGCACTCGGCATTATTAGGACAGGGCAAGGAGCAGTGGAATGAGGAAGACCAATCGTCCATGATTGAAATTTCCCCTGCTTAAACAACTAATGTACCCCCAGAAAAACATGCCAAATTGATTGTGGCAAGCACATCAAAGTCATATAGACTACATGCTTCACCAGTCCCAGGTTCTATTAAATTTATTTAATATTCCATCCATGCAACCATAAATGGAATGATGTTGTATAATTTCACAAATATTTAAGTTGGATATGGAGGATGTAATCCAGGTGTGTGTTCTGGTTTAACAAATGTTTTGCTTTCGTCAGACTTTGCTGTTTTAACTTGGTTTATTCGTCGTATTGAGTGGACTATCTCCAGTGACAGTACACCAATTCCAAGTACTGATTGAACTCCTCAGAGGCCCCTGGTAGATCGTGGCATTCGAACCAGCGGGTTTGAAACTTGCTTGGGTCAAACCAGTGAATTAAATATTAATACTTGTCACTTCCTAGCCAGGCGCTCCACATTATTAGGATAGCAGAAGAACTGGTTGGCTCAGTGTCAGGATAATGTGACTGAGTGGGATATCAAGTTATGGTGCTGGCAGACTGGTCTCCCAGTGGGACAGCACTATGAAGTCGCCATGAGTGCGCGCTGTCACAAATCGATAACGTCCTGATATGACCTTATGTGTTGCCATGACGTAAGACTCCAACAACTAAATCAACCAGACCTCCTGTGATACACTCCTGAAGCACCTGTACATTGGCTTGTTACCGCCTCTCAATCTCCCAGCACGCACCGCTCCAAACCTCACATTTCCCACCCACCGCCCTCTTTTTCTCACTCCACTAATTTATGGGATATTTACTTGCTATTTCTGCGAACATCCTAAACATGATCAAATTTCACCTATGATGATCTACTATTACTGAGTACTATTACTAGCGTACATAATTTTTAAATGGCTTTAGATACATTAAATATCCTGGTGTAATGGTGCAGTCACACTACGACGCTTCTCGCTGGCGACACAGCAACGTGTAGTGATTTTGGGCGATAATAAGTGAAACGTCTGGACGCGCTGGTGGCATGTTATGAGCGTGTCGGTACACGTCGGTACACTATCTTTGACGTTGATGGTCGGCGGACAATGTCGGCGTGCGTTGCCAGTCACCCAAGGTTTTAAGCGTGTCAAAAAAAAAACAACGACCGGCAGCGCGCACAAATATATGGGTAAGGACGTTACGCGCACGTCGCGATGCGTTGGACGCGCCGGAATAACGTTATAGGAACGCTAGGAAGACGGCGTGCGCATGGGAGGGTCGTTGCTCACATGTTGCGGCAAACTGGGGCGTTTTTGTTTTACGCCCTAGCAACATTTAAGGTTAGATGAAGACGTCGCGCCAAACTTTTTTTTTTTTTTCCCCAACGCGGCGACACACGTTGGCCGCGCGCGCATAATGCGCCGCGCTGACACCGATCTTTTTCCCCAAACCGCAGAAAAGTTGGACGTTTCTCGACGCGCAAGATTTTATTTTCAACGCTGACGTGTCGCCGGGAGAAGCGTCGTAGTGTGACTGCACCATTAAATTGGCGTATTAAAGCTGCATAGTCCGATGGTTTAGAGTTTCTGTCATTTTCTTAGATAAATACATTATATTGATCGATATAGACTACCTCACTTTAGTTTGAAGTAACTTTTATTTTAGATGGTTAACTTTGCCGATATTTGAAATACAACCATGCAAAATTAATTTTGGCAAGCACACCAAAGCTCTGACACCATAGGGGTCTGCAGTAACAGGTTCTCTTAAATTGCATCTGTATTCCCTTCAGTGTGACGACAAATCTTTAATAAGTGCACCAGTATCTAAGTTAGATATGTAGAATCAAATCTAGATAATTGTTTTGGTTTTGAAAATTATCGGACTATGCAACTTTATCGGACTATGCAACTTTAATGTAGCGATACTTCGTTTAAAGTTGTATAGTTTCTGAGCTTCTGCAATATATTTGAGATGAATATACTAGGTTGATTTTAATAATCTACTTTACTTTAGTCAAAAATAACTTTCACTTTGGAGGATTAACTTTGGAGATTTTTAAAGAAGAGGCATGCACAATTAATTCTGGCGTGCACACCAATAATCTCTGTTTAGCCATTTCCGCGCGTTGCAACCATAACACAGGAACGCTAAACTGCAATACAGGTTTAATAAGTGCACGATCATCTAAGTTGGATATGTAGGCTCAAAGCAAAATCATACTACTACTAGGGCATACACACTTCTCCATCTCTAGTTCTTTCGTTCTCTCATTCTCTTTCCCTCTCTCCCTCTCTCCCCGTCTTCCTCTCTCCCCCTCTCCCTCTCTCTCCATCTATCTCCCTCTTTCTCCCCTCTCTCTATACTCATGTATATAAGTATCTTATATATATATATGTGTGTATCTCTCCCTACATATATATTTATATATATATATATATATCTATATATCTCTCCCTCTCCCTCGCTCCATCTCTCCCTCTCTCCTGCACTCTCCCTCTCTCTCCCTCTCTCTCCGCCTCTCCTTCTCCCTCTCTCCCTCTCTCCCTCTCCCTCTCTCCCTCTCTCCCTAATCCCCTCTCTCTCGCCTCGCTCCCTCTCTCCCTCTCCCTCCTCTCCTCTCCCTCTCTCTCTCCCTGTCCCTCTCTCCCCTCTCTTCCTCTCTCTCCTCCTTCTCTTCCCTTTCCCTCTCCCCCACCCTTCCCCCCTCGCTCTCCCTCTCTCTCCCCCTTTCTCTCCTATCTATCTGTTTTCATGTATATATCATTATATATATATGTGTGTGTGTATCTCTCCCTATATTATATATATATGTATATATATATATATATATATGTGTGCATATATATATATATATTTATGTAAATGTATCCATGCCAACATCAAATTTTCAAAACCAAAATAATTATCTAAGTTGGATTCTACATATCTACCTTCGATACTGGTGCACTTATTAAACATTTGTTGCCACACATATGGGAATAGTGACGCAATTGAATAGAACCTGTTACTGCAGAAGGCTATGCTGTCAGAGTTTTGGCAAGCTTGCCAACATTAATTTAGCATGGTTGCATTTGAAATATATCAAAAGTTACCCACTTCAAATAAAAGTTACTTCAAGCTAAAGTAAGGTACATTATAATGATCAACCTAATGTATTTATCTCAGAAAATGTCAAAATCTCAAAAACCATCGGACTATGCAACTTTAATTAAAGGCTCATGTAACCTGGCATATCACCAGTGCGCATAAAGAAAATCCTCCACAGAAGTCAAATCGGTTTTAACCGCAGTAATCTACTGTCACTATGCCCGCCAATCTGCCAGCAATCAAGACGCGAGAAGGCAGCCCCATTGCCTTCTGGGTAGGAGGCGTAATTAGGCCCCAGTTTTAATTACCAGCTAGTGTCTGATGGCTCCGGTCTGTGACTTGACAACCCCTAATTGGGTTGGATGGGACGTTTTTAGATATGTTACACCCGTCCTGGTGATGGTGAGGGTGTATGTGTGTGTGTGTGTGTGTGTGTGTGGGTGGGTGAGTGTGGGTGGGGCGGGGGGAGTGTGAATGGGGGTGTGACTTGTGGCGATACAGATTGGTACAGGTTGGTAACTGGAAGAGTTGAATAAGACTGATAGAGGAGTGTGGGTGGTGGTTGGTTATTGGAGGTGTACGTCCTGGCAACATCTAAGGTCATATCAGGATGTGTGTGTGTGTGTGGTGGTTGGTTGGTGATTGTTTGTTGGAATTTTACATCCTAGCAACATTTAAGGTCAGATCACGACAGGTGCCGACTTGTGATAGTGCACACTCATGGCGACTTTATAGTGCTGCCCCACTGGGAGACCAGGTCACCAGCACCATCAACCGGGATCCCATTCAGTCACATTATCCTGACACTGAGCTAACCAGTCCTCTGACACCCTATCCTAATAACACCAAGCACCAGGCTAGGAAGTGGCACGTGTCAAGTTGATAAGTCATTGGTTTGACTTGACTGGGAACTGAACTCCCGACGTTCCGCACGCGAGGCCCGCGCTGTACCGATTCGGCTACCGCACCCGGCTTAATAAGAGAGGGGTGTGGAGAGTGGTGGCGGTGAGGGGGGGGGGGGTGTAGGGGGGAGGGGTGTCCGACCACCGCAGTGACAACGCTCATTGTGGCCTGGACGATAATATCTTTAACACCGACTGATCTTGTGGGATGACACGAAGAGACGACCTAAAGTTTCATGCGTATAAATCAGTATGAAATGTTAGCAAATTGCAACCCCCGTCGTGCTGCATTCCGTGTGCTTAGCGTGTTGGGATGTTTTAGTAAGATGAACCTGTCACAGATAACTGCAGATATGATAATCTGGTGCAGCATATGCGATGTATAGTATAGTTATACGAGTCTTACCTTGGTACAGATGATGGATAACTGTTGTTTTACCGAGGTATAAGCCTCGGATAGATGTGGGCTAGGGAGAGGTAAGCACGTCCGGTACCAGCAATCTTAACCTACTTATTGAGGATAAAAATGACTTTCAAACAATGGATACTATTACTTTACCGAAAAGGTACACCAACGGAATAGATGTGGCAGGGTGTGGCGGGAGGGCCCTAGCCCACATCTATCCGAGGCTTATACCTCGGTAAAACAACAGTTATCCATCATCTGTACCAAGGTAAGACTCGTATAACTATACTATTTTACCTCGGTAAACAGCCTCTGGCTAGCCTCAGGCTGGGAGACCTATACATAATTCATTTTTATCCTTAATATCATTCTTTCTTATTATTATAACATTCTAAATTTTTGTTCTCACCTATTCTTGTTAGTTGGCGAGAAGACGCTTTGCAACGCCGGTAGGCTTTTCTAGTCGTTTATTATAATGTTTTGCAAACGACTTAGCCGTCTTCCAGCCTGCATGCGCTAGTATTCTTTTCACAGAAATACCAAGCACACCCGTGCCTTGGAGACCATGGCTCCTCTAGTTGAGTGGGAAGAGTATTTACTCGTATCCACCCCAGCCAATTTCAACACCGTAATTGTCCATCTGGCAAGTGTGTCTCGTGAAATCGCCTTATGTGGCTTTATAAAGCTCACTAATAGTTGTTGTGATGCACGTAAATCCTTTGTCTTGTATATATAAGCCCGTATGGCCGACACAACACATAATTTCCGATCATTCGGAAAACAGTCTAAGTGAACCGTTGATAAAGGGTCACCTAACGTGTTCGATTTAAGCAATTTTTCTAAATCAAACGTAGCTTGTTCCTTGTCTATTTCTAATCCAGTTAAGGATAAAGCAACAATCGTCTGTCCTCTGTGTCCGGTTACTAACAATAACAGGACCGCGACCTTAAAACCTAACTGTTTTATATCTAACCACGAGTTGTGAGGCCAAGCCTGAAACAACTTAAATACTATAGAAACATCCCAAAACCGACTATACTTTGGTTTTGGAGGATTCCTTTGATAAATTGAACGAAGTAAATAACAAATAACATAATGTTTTCCAACTGTTTCGCCATCAATTCTAGGTAATATAATTGATAACGCACACCTCGCCGCATTAATCGATCCAAAGGAAAGTCCTTCATCCTCTAGAGAACGAAGAAACCGAGCTACTTGTGAAATCTTTGGATTTGTTGGCTTAACTTTCATTAACAAACAATGTACACCCCATTTCTTTAAATAGGTTGTATACATTTTGACAGTTCCTGGCCTCCAGGCATCCGATACTATCCTATCCTCAGTAATTCTGTCCAATCCAAATTGCTGTAGCTGCTTCCTTAGAAAAGGAATGCCAATAGGGGCGTCGTTGACACGTCGCCGTGAACCACTAGCGGTCCGTGGTGCGTCAGATTCCCGAGTTTTCTTGGGAATCGTATACGATCTTTTGCCAGTTGTGAAACTGCTGGCAGCCAAGGTTGCGTGTCCCAATCGGGCACCACCAGTATCGCATGTGTCCCTTCCAAGCCGATTTTTCTCACTACTCGGCTGATAATGCTAAATGGTGGGAAAATATAAAAATAATTATTTTCCCAGGTAATAGCAAACGCATCTACTTTCCAAGCATCCGGTTCAGGATGCCAAGAAACATAACAGGGTAACTTGTTATTATTTCGTGATGCAAATAAGTCAACTTCAGGTGTACCCCATTTTTCACAAACGAAGTTAAACAAAGGTGTAGAGAGAGACCACTCTAAATGGTCATGGAAATTTCTACTTTTATAATCTGCAAGTGTATTTTGTGACCCTGGAATATGCGCTACAGTCAGCCAGACTTGTTGAGCCTGTGCCCAGTTCCAAATCAGTTTAGATAACTGATTGCAAGACTTTGATTTGGTTCCACCCATGTTACGAATATATGCCATGGCAGTAGTATTATCAGTTAGTATTCTAACCTGTGATTTATTTATCTTTACTAAACTACGTAAGCCCAGATAAATAGCACGCAATTCTAGTGCATTAATATAGTCTGATTTTTCATCATCAAGCCATCTACCTCCTGTTGTGACCCCATCTCGATGAGCTCCCCAACCTTCTAACGAAGCATCAGTAGTAATTACTGTATTAGGTTCCGCCATGCGGATTGGATTTGGTGAACTTGCTATATGTTGCATCCACCATCCAATATCCTGTAACCCTTCTTGCGAAATAAACATCTTTCGCTCAAAATTGCCTTTAGTTCGTGTTAACGCTAAATTTTTTATCTATTTCTAGCGACTTAATATGGGCCTTCCCATATAACACAGCAGGTGCATATGATGTCATTATGCCAATAAGAACAGCAACCTGTCTAATTTTTGGCTTTGATAACTTAATAAGCTGAGTCGCTGTAGTCATAAACTTAATTAGTTTTTGTTCTGTTATCGACACTGTAAGGGACTGTGTATCCAGAATAAACCCTAAACATTTGAGTTGTTTTGTTGGTTTAAACACTGACTTTTGTTGATGTACATAAAACCCCAATTTAGTGAGTAATGCACATAAATCCAAAACTGCATTCACACAACCAATTTGTGTTGATGCTATAATAAAAGAATCATCTATGTATGGAAACATTATGTGACCCTTCCTCGCCATTACCGAGAAAACAGGTTTAAGCAATTTAGTAAATAAACGTGGCGCACAAGCTAAGCCATTCGGCATGCAGGTAAACTCATAGAGTTGGTTATCCCAAATAAATCGAAGAAATTTTCGGTATTGTTCCATTATGGGAAGCGTATAATATGCATCCTGTAAATCAACACTAGCCATCCACGCATCTGGTGTAATCAGATCTCGTGCCGTATCTAGAGAGAACATTTTAAAATGTCGATATTCCACCCTTTTATTAAGGATTGTTAAATCCAGGATCATTCGAACATCACCATTAGGCTTCGGTCTCGAGAAAATGTTTGAAATAAACTGTCCTGAACAGTGTGTCACTTTTTGTATAATTCCTTTCTCAAAGAATTTATGTACCTGTTTAGTTAGTGCGTCTCGTTCAACTGGTTGAATGTTATATGGAAAAGGTATTATACTTTGTACAGGAATTTGTGTAAAGGGAATTTGAACACCCCTAACTATTTCTATAATTTCTTGGTCACTAGTAATTTTGTGCCACTCAGAAATATGATTACTAATATTACCAGCCACAAAGTTGCTTACAGTTTGTGTGTTTTTAGAGGCTGCAGGGACTTGTAAAGTTTGTGTTTGGACCTCTACTTGGACCCGCCCCTGGGGAAAGGTCTCGACGAGTTGAACCCTCGGCCTATTGGCCGTGCGGTGTTGTCGGTCCAGCCTGGGCGAGCGCCCCGGCCCCGAAACCCTTGACCGAAGTTTGAACTCGGTCTGGTTCCTCTGGTGAACCGTCGTGGACGAAAATCCCCTCGTGACTTTTTGAAACGAGGACTTCCTGTTTCTTCTTGCCATCCATGTTTTTGCCACTCTTGGCTGCAGTCTCTACCTCTTTATAGAGGTATTGTAGTTGACCGCCAAACATCTTGGTGTTATCTAAAGGTTTCCCTTTAATCGGCTCTGGAGCAAGATAGAGCGTAAACTCTTTCCCATCATTATCGGTAACCTTCTTAGAGCGAGCCACTTCTTTGCCAGCATCTGTGCAAACTGACTTGAAGACATTTTCATATCTTCGATACGACAGGTAATTACCTGCCGCCGCTAACACTGCAATGCCTTTGTCCATTGTCTTAG
This sequence comes from Branchipolynoe longqiensis, assembly GCA_030323885.1. Taxonomy (NCBI): domain Eukaryota; kingdom Metazoa; phylum Annelida; class Polychaeta; order Phyllodocida; family Polynoidae; genus Branchipolynoe; species Branchipolynoe longqiensis. Next base: position 25,850 of record JASIRB010000658.1, read on the forward strand.
CCAAAGACGAGAACTTATTTTCACTCTGCATCCTATTAGCCACAGGAACAATAGCTGTTAGGGTAGCCAACACTGCCTTATGCACTGTGTGCAACACATCCTCAAACTTCTTACGGTCATCCGTCATATTGACATCCCGATCCATTTCTTTAATGATGGAGTTGGGAACACCCTTTATGCCTGTTAACTCATCTCCTAACTTGGAGATAACCTCCGCCGGTTTGAACGTGCGGAAATGACCATTCACGGTCTCGCGCATAAGCGTAGTGGTTTTAACCCGCTTAGCCTTTGGCTTCTCCACCTTCTTAGCCACTTTAGTGCCAATGTCCGCATAGACACCTTCATATATGGTGTCTGAGTCTGATTCCGTAGAAGTAGACTCAGTGGACGAATCAGAAGAAGAATATTTCCTCTTCCTCTTCTTCTTTTTGGACTTAGTCTTCCGCTTTTTGCGAAAACCAGTCTCTGCCCGCTCCTTGGTGAATTCATCACCCGAAGAAATCACCTGTTTCTTCTTCTTCCTCCGTTTAGGAGAAGGAGGAGGAGGAGCCTTAAGCTCCACCGCCGAGTCTGTGTCCAAGAAATCCTCAAACGAATCCTCTTGGACACTCGGCCTACGCCGCTTCCGAGACACAGGCGATTTGGCAGTCAAGATGTGGCTTTCCAATCTTGCAAAGCGAGCCTCCCAATCTGGAGGCGCAGGCACATCAGGCACTGCGTCCTCGTCCGGGTCGGAGAGGATATGCGCCCGGGGCTGTGTCGACGGCCCTGCCGACAACACGGGTGAGGAGTCGTACTCCTCGTCCACTCCACTCGGAACACGCCCCTCGGCTGCTGCTGCACCGCGCTTACTCCGCTTCGTGGCCATCGGGAGCTGAAACAAACATTTTTGGTCAGTCCCGGTATATATATATGTCACAATATGGTTGGTTTCAAACTCATTTGGACATCTATTGGTGTTAAAGAACGTGTTTATACCGTTATAACACAGGCGTAATAAGCTAAATTTGTGCGTGGGTTGTGGGTCAAGCCCAAACCTTACGCGGGGTCGGGACCAGTGTATCGGCCCGCCCATCCCTCTGTTCCGCACACTTCTCCCACCTGTGACTACTACGTCAACAAGTTGGAGAAAATGCTACGAAACTCGGAGAAACGCCTGAAAAAGTTTTGTCTAGGGGAGTCTATAAAAGAAACCCAGGAGCATCTCCAACATTACTCTCTATTAGAGTACGAGAGAATTTCCACATGAGATAGGGCGAAACCCACATCTCTACCCATAGTCACACGGTGACCCGGGTGTTGACATAACCGCTAATGACCGGTTTGGTTCCTTCGAGAAACCCACTCGAGTGTTCTATCCTTGGTTGTTTATAACCAAATAACTCGTCCAAATTGGACCAACGAAAGTCTAAACTTTCCATAATGATGCTCTAATGCATCATAATTAAGCTAACCACAGTTTTTATTATACTTACTGCGTATTTGCTTGTATGTAGACTAATTTTGCCGGAGCAACCCAACGACACGTTATCCAGTCGTGAGTTGTATATGCTAATTGCTGGTACCGGACGTGCTTACCTCTCCCTAGCCTGAGGCTAGCCTGAGGCTGTTTACCGAGGTAAAATATATATATGTGCATATATACACATATATACATATACATATATATTCATATACATATATATTCATATACATATACATATCCATATACATATACATATATACATATGCATATATACATATACATATACATATATACACATATACATATGCATATACATATACACATTCACATACACATCAAATACACATATATATACATAATATATACATACATATACATACATATACATATACACATATATACATACATATACATATATACATATATATGGATAGTGATAAACCCTTTATCGCGTGTAATAAGCTCTGTAGTGGCCCCCCTCCCCTTGGGTTGGGTGGGGGGGGGGGCGGGTCTGCCTCGCCCCCCTGCCTTGGGGTGGGGTTCCCCACTCGCGTGCTAGCATATACATATACATATATATACATATGCATATACATAATTTTACACAATCACGTACATATATGCAAATACACATACACATACAGATATACATTTACATATATATACCTAAATATGCATATTAATATTTATATATGCATTTATATATGCACGTATAATCAATCATGTGTATGTATATGTGATATCCAAAGGACTTCCAGGACGTATCACGACACCTTGGTTAACTTACAGTTACACTGGAATATATGCAATATAAAACTAATTGTTTATGTTTAACAAATGTCAGGTTCTCCATTCATTTGTATCAAGCGTTAATGCAAAACTGAATACGAAACTAACTGGTGTCGCCTCGGCGGCTACCAGACTCACTATTCGATATTGACTAGTTCGATCTGCCAGTCGCTACATGAAAGCACATTAACATAAATCAATTATAATGTTAAAGTTGCATAGTCCGATGGTTTTGAATTTCTGTATTTTTTCTGAGGTAAATATATTAGATCGATCACTAGTATCTACTTTACATTAGTTCAAAGTTACTTGTATTTTAAATGGTAAACTTTTGAGATATTTTGAGTGCAAACATGAAAAATTAGTTTTGGCAAGCTTGCCAAAACTCTGACACCATAGACTTCTGCAGTAATAGGTTCCGTTATATTGACTCAGTATTGCGTTCTACGCAGAAACAAATGCTTAATAAGTGCATCAGTATCTAAGTTAGATATGTCAAATCAAATCTAGATAATTGGTTTGGTTTTGAAAATTTGATATTTGATCGGACTATGCAGCTTTAAGCAGACGGGATGACTGAATGAGTTGAGCATCCACCTCCCATTTTGGTAGTCATGATAGTCAAACCCCAGGATTCGAAATTTGGCTCAGTCAACCCAGTGACTTACAAATTGATGCTTGTTGCGAGAGGCAATTGTCATTAGGGCTGGAAGACCAGTGCATTAATACTAACAACATGTTATCCAGAGGAATAAAAACACTTGAACAAAAAACAAAAACCTACCTTGGCGTTCGGCATTACTAGGTTAGGGGCAGGGAGAAGTGGAATGAGCATGACCAATTTTCTTCAATTGAAATTTGCCCTGCTTAGTTAAAGTTGCATAGTCCGATGGTTTTGAATTTCTGGATTTTTCCTGAGATAAATATATTAGATTGATCACTAGTATCTACTTTACATTAGTTCAAAGTTACTTTTATTTTAAATGGTAAACTTTTGAGATATTTTGAGTGCAATCATGGAGAATTAGTTTTGGCAAGCTTGCTAAAACTCTGCAACCATAGACTTCTGCAGTAACAGCTTCTGTTAAATTGGCTCAGTATTGCCTTCTATGGAGAAACACATGTTTAACAAGTGCATCAGTATCTAAGTTAGATATGTAAACTCAAATCTAGATAATTGGTTTGGTTTTGAAAATTTGATATTTCATCGGACTATGCAGCTTTAACTAAGATGTTAACAGTCTCAAGTCCTAATAATATTGATGCCCAACGGCTCGCCGTTGGGGTTTAAATGCGCAACACGGAGGTCGCCGCGCCGGGCGATAGCCCAGGACTAATGACCTTGTCGGCCTCGTTAAGATAAGCCGGGGGGGGGAGGAAACCCGACCCACATTGCCGGGGTCGGCGAAAGGAAAACGCGCCGCGAGGAAAGGCGGCAAAAGGAAAACGCGCCCCCCCCACCCCCCTCGGCCCACCCGCGGGAGGCGGGGGGGAAGGGGGCGAGCCGGGGCACCTCCCGGCTCCCCTAGCTGCCCTCACTCTTCTGGCCGCGCGCGCCTTGCCACCACGCATCCCGAGCTGCTCAGCAACCGCTCGGATGTGCATGCCTCGTCCCTCCCCCAGCCTGGCTGCTGCCCTGATGGCAGAGGACGAGCCTTGACCTCTCCCACCCACCCTTTGAACAAGAGGGGGGGGGACACTGGGCGCGCGAGGGGGGGGGAGGGCACGCCGCCCGCCACACAGCGGGCCGGCTGCGGCCGCTCCCCGCAGGTACCGGGTTCAACACCCAGCATATTGACTTAGTCATTGGAAAATGAACTTACACATCTTTACATATTATTATTACTTATCTTAGCGCCCCTTACGCCCATTGGGGCAGCGCGCGCGCGCATGTGCGCATCAGGTTGATTTACTCATTAACATTGTGCATTTGTTGTTTGTAATATAATTAACCTTAGTGACT